>PVJS01017690.1:0-35839 GCA_004027185.1 Glis glis
CCCGGTTTCAAAATAAAGTATAAAAAATAGGGCCGGGGGTGTAGTGCGGAGGTAGAACGCCCCTGGGTTCAATCCCCGGTACCGCAAAAAAAAAAAAAAATCACAGAGGGCCTCCCTAAGTTGATGAGGCTGACTGCGAACCTGCAATCCTCCTATCTCAGCATCCCAAGTACTGGTATTATTGGCATGCAACACCACGCCAGGCTAATTTCTACATTTTAATAACTGTACTGGATGAATGTTCTCTCTGTGACTTTATATCTCAATTTGCCCAGGACAGTCTCATTTTGTGCCTATTGTAATAGAGTAATTATTAGTAACTGTCCCTTCATTTTTCAACTTTTTCCCAGTTTGGATTATAAATTACTACTATGCTTTAATTTTTGTAAAACTGACATTTCATCAACATCTGCAAATAGTACTGAATCATTGGCATACTGTGTGCTAGTAAAAGAAAAAAGTTGTAACAAGACTTGCCTTTATACTGGATCCAGACCATTAACAATTAACTCTCCATCCAACGTCATCTAAATAATATAATATGATCCATTTCCCACCTCAGTCCAGCTAAGTCCATGTGGCCTTTTTTAATATTCAGACCCATACCATTTCCTTTTCTATTTATTTCCTACTATATGTTACCAGCCATTTATTGGTTTGTAAACTTTAAATACTTGAGTTTAATCCTAACATGGCTATAGAATTATAAAATCTTTGGGCCAGTTTATAAATCATCTTTGGCATTAATTAAACATTATTATGAACCAAACTACTTTCTCATGTTAGATTATAATGAAGGCTTATTTTACTTAACAAATCCCATGAATAATCAAATATAGTACCTACTGGGAACATCAGTATTAAATCACTCCCTGTGTCCCTCCCTGTGTCACTTTGATCATGACCATAGCTATATGCTATTTCTCCTACCCCAAATTTTCCTTTTCTGATTTATTAACTTACTTTTCATTATATATATGAATAGATACATATATACATGATATAAGTACTTGGGCAACAAATAAGGAAATATATATTCATAGTCACAGGTTCAGATTAAAATTTACCTAAAGCAATAAAAATTTTATCATTGTTCTGGACCATCAATTAAGCATTCCTTTCCTACAGGCCCTTGCACTAAAAGTTTTCTTGAGGCATCTCACCTTGAATCCTGGCTCTATCTTTGACCACCTGCATGCTATTAAGTATGTAGTTTAACCTACTTTGTCTTAGTTTTCTGTCTATAAAATTGGAAAAAAATAATACATTCTTTTTACAGGGCTGTCGTAAGGACTAGATGAGTACTTCATGCAATGGTCTTAGAATGGTACTTGGCTTATAAGCACTTTATAAAATTTTGAAAGTACTTAAAAAGGCAAAGTGTTATAGTATAAGGTGAGCAAGGTTTGTAATTTGATTATATGCTTTTGGGTCCAGTTTTGTATTTACTAGCTTTGTATCACTGAGGTTGTTAAATTTCTCAAAAATTCTTGCTTTCTTGACTTTTTGTCAACAAACAGGGACAATAATACCTATGCCAAGATGATAGGAGACTTGGAATCACTTATCCCAAAATGATAATTAACTCTTATTTTTATTTTTCCAAACATGTACTCTTAGAATCACAGGACTTAATAGGACTTGGAATTTAATATAATCCTCTGCAGCGAAATCCTTCCAATTGCATGGTTCAATGGATCACTGATTCTCTGACCTGAAAGTTAAAGCGAATTCAGCCACTCCTTCAAAAGTCCATTTCAGCATGAAAACAGAATTGTCATGCAACCAAATGAGTGTTTTAGAAACACGAGGTCATAGTGTATCAGAGTTTATACAATCAGTTTTGTGGCTGGTCATCATCAACAAAAAAATATAATAGAGGTAAATAAATACCTTTTTTGTGGTACTGGGGATGGAACTCAGGGGCATTCTACCTTCTAGCTACATCCCAAGCCCTATTTTTTTATTTTGAAACAGGGTCTCACTAAGTTGCGGAGGGCCTCACTAAGTAGCTGAGACTGGCTGTGAACCTGTGATCCTCCTATGTCAGCCTCCCAAGTACTGGGTTTACAAGCGTGCACCACCACGCCCAGCTAATATCTTTTAAAGAGTAGAAGACGGGGCTGGGGTTTTAGCTTAGAGCTAGAAGACCTTGCATTCCAATCCCTAGAAACACACACACACACACACACACACACACATACACAAAGGAATGTATGCAATATAGTAGATATAAGCAATTTCTTCCTTTTGTTTATTTCATATATACATATATGCATATGTGTATATATGCATGCATTTATATGTGTATATATATACACACACACATATATTCACATATGACATTGTGTCCATGTACACACAACATGTGCATGGGCTAGAAATAGGGGGAAAATTCCTTTCCAGGCTAAGATAAAGAAGAGGAAGATAATGGGGAAGAACAACACCACCAACTCAGTAGCTTTCTTAGAAGGCAGTAAGACCTGAGAGCAGAAATGGGTCAGCTGGGGCAGATGGGATCATGAGGGACTCACAGAAGGAGCCCAACACTCAAACTTGCACAGAAACAGAGCAAATCACTAAAGAGGCCATGGGTATGGACATCTCAGTGACTATATATGTGTCTAGACATCTATCTCTAAAAACATACATTCTCTCTCATCTCCTGCAAAACCCTGGAACCACATGTGGACCTGTGGAAACCATGCTGCATCATAGCAAATGGTAATTTAACCTTCCTAGCCTAGGAGCATGAGGGTCTGAAATAGAAGCTATATTGAGTTATAACTAAGATAACTATATATTTGTACACAGATTGGGGACCTTCTTTGATACATGGCTTACAAATTTGTTTTATTCCAAGAAAATGCCTGGTTAGTGGCCACATGATGAAAGGCAAAAGGCCCAGGTGCTTCCATAAAAGGGCAGTAATTATTCCTCTTCACAGAATAGACTCGTCTCTCAGTCCAGTCCTGGATCCACACAGCCCTGGAAAACTATAAGTTCAGATATGGGAACTAAGTAATTTGCCCATGCTAAAGGTTCAAAAATGGAATAAGACCCTGCAATCAAACTGTTCCTGCCAAAGACAAAAACAGCTAAGTAGACAATTTTAGTAGAATAGGATGGTATGAATGGGGTAATATAGCTGTAGAATCACAGAAAAGTGGACCTTAATCCATCCTGGGGATTTGGAGAAATTATTCCTAAGATGGCCCCTAAAAGTTAATATATAGTAAAAATTGAAAGTAGCAACAGCAGTAGTAGCAGCAGCAGCAGTAACTAAGAAAAGACTTTATGATTATAGAGAACTTACTATGTCAGACACCCTTCTAAGCCCTGTGAATAGATTAATTCACTTAAATTATTAATTTAAGAAAAGTTAAACATCTATTAATGAACTCTGACCTTTGTGCTCCCTGCACACATCTCTTCAGGTAAAATAATGGTGAAAATGTGCCACATTTAATAAAATGGTGCTGAGGGAGCTTATGGACCCTGGATCCGGAGGGAAGTACATCATTTGGCTAGAAAGCTTACTCTGAATGAATGCAAGTGCAAAAAGGTTAACTGTTTTCAGATGTCAGCGGCAATTGCACCGATTGTACAAACCAGGAGAGCTTTCCCTGAAGGAAGAACATGCCTCTTCTCATTTCTCATTCACAGGCTCTCCTTCTGCTGTGAAATAAGAAGCTTCATTCGGAGGCAATGACAAATCCTGGGGCCCGTGAGCACTCATCCTGCATGCCCGGCTCCCATTGAGGCCACTTAATCCGATTGACGTCAGCCAGCGCTCCGTGCACAGAATGTGCCACTCAGAATCTAGGGGAATCGATCAGCCCTCGACTTGCATTGCCGTGACACCTACAGCCTCCAATTTATTTCACTCTTGTGCTTTCTTTTTCTTTTCATTCCCTTTTCTCTCTAACGAAAGGAAGTATGCATTTTCTTCCTTCACAAACACTTATTAGAGCCTCGGCTTCATCATTGGAAAATCTAGACTATCTGTTTGCACTGATAATTAAGTTCTTCTGAGTAAGGCTGTTGTGGAGAGCCATGTAGGGCTGAAAAATACACCACCACAAATCTCAGATTAAATTTTGGAAAGTGGTTATCTTTTAAAAGTATCTCATAAATATTTTTTTTTCTGGGAAGATGTAAGTATGGAATTTTATTAACCCCACTAAGGAAAGGAAGGAGAAGGATATGCATGAAATGTGAATTATATTCTAGGCATTTTGCATACATTAGGATGCCTAACTTGGTTCTCAACTGGGTGTGATCATTCTCCACCCATCTCCCAGGGGACATTTAGCAATATCTGGAAACGTTGTTTGCTGTGACACCTGGAAGACGGTTGCTACAGGCATCTAGTGGTCACCAAACATCCTACAATGACTATGACAATTCCCCACAACAAATATCAATAGTACTGATGACAAGAAACTGTGAAACTGAATCATATAAAGCCGTATGCGATGACTATTAATATTACAAGCTTATAGATGAGGTCACTAGAAGTGATTAAATGGCTTGCCTCTATTCAAGTAGAATAGTGGAAGGGGATTAGTTGGGGAAGCGAGTTGGGGAGGTGGAAAAGGAATATTGACAAAGGGAATAATTCAAATAATGCCATGTTCATATATGAAGGTGTCACCATCAATCTCACTAACGTGTGGGGAGTGGGGTGGGACCCACGGGGATCCTGCCAAGTGCTGTGTGCATGTATGTTGGTATCACTTTGAACCTCACTATGATGTATAATTATAATGCACCAATAAAATATTAAAAATTAGTATAATTATAGTGCACCAATAAAATATTAAAAATTAGTAATTGGCAGTATTTGAGCACAGACTGGTCTAACTGCAAAATGTTGGACCCTTCCACTGCATTAGGCTCTGCTAGACAAGCTTTGGTGGCAAAGGAAGCTAGAACTCCGAGGCAGGTCCTCAGATGTATTTGACTTTTTCCATGTGTGTGAGTCACATTTTAAAGAGTTTTATTACATAAGAATATGAAGACACCTTTGAAGGCTGAATTATGGAGAATCATTTGTCCAATGGTGACTCCATGAAGTCGCAGACTACACATATGAAAGATAATTTCACTTTACCTAATACCTATCAAATGTTTACTTTGGTTACATTTTATACTGGGAGCTTCTGGGAGTGTATATATGTATGTGTGTAGGCATGTATGATTTATTCTCCCATTTCACCCCCCCTAAATTTCACACATGAATAAATCAGGATATTCCTCTTTAGCTGGACCTAGATAGTAGAGAAGGATAGACAGTGTACTGAAGTGATACACCAAGGGCAACATACTGGCAGGTGCTAAGTTTAATCCTGGAACACAAATGTGTTCATCATTGATTTATTTGATAAATGTTGTTTGGATTCTTGGTATAAACTCAACGTGGTCAGCCAGACATATAGCACATAATTACAATGTGTGGGATAGAGGTGAGAGTAGGTAGGGTGGGGACACAGAGGAAAGGCCATTCAGTGTCTTTGAAGATGAAAGGCCTCGTAAAAGGGAGAAAATATTAAGAATGGAGTTCACCAGGTAGAACAGTAGGTAATGAGACTACAGGAGAAAGTGGGAGCAAGCCTATGAATCTGTAGGCCAAACAACTTGGGTTTTATTCTGAAAGTCAAATGAGACTAGTAAGAGTTTCAAAATGAAAAAAAAAATACCATTTACATTTACATTTCTGAAAGATGGCCACATCCTGAGTATGGATTTACAGCAGAGGGGAGAGTGTAGGGAGAGAGACATGTATTTAGGCTATTGCAGTAATCCAGGTAAGAAGCAATAAAGGCCAGGACTAGGGCAAAAACAGTGACAACAGAAAGGAGAGACCAGAGTCAAAATAGAATCAGAGTTAGAATGCAGAGGTCTCCGATATGGAAGCTAAGCTAGAGGTGGGTGGGTTCTCCCTTGGGAAATGAGAACTCAGGACAAGTAGTTTACATTTAGATACAGTCACCTTTAAGGTAACCGTGTTGAATAAAAATATTGTGGGCTCATCAGATTCTAGGAACTCTAATGGGCCCTTCATATTTTAATCATCATGAAAGTTGTGTGATATAGGTCCTATTCTCTTTTTTTAGTATACTTTTATTGGTGCATTATAACTGTACATCATAGTGAGGTTTAGTGTGACAGAAACATGCAGATACACAGATGCAGGCTCATAGATGTTACCTTCTTCCATTTAATATGGTAAGTGTCAGAGTCACAGTGTTACTACAATACTGAGTATCTTGAAGTCTCTATTTTCTAACCACCATGCAACACTGCCTCCCTTTGACAAGGTGATGCTCAGTAGGATTCCAAATACATATTTGAGCTAGAAATACAATTTTGGAGATATTGCTCCTGTAAGTGGCAGTTGAGACCTTGGATGTACATGAACTAACTCAAGGAGAGTGTTAATTAGGAAAGAATGAGAAAGAGGCAGAAGTACAGAGGATTTAGGACAAAGTCTAAGAAACACACTAACATTTAAATAATCCCTTGCCGGGCATGGTGACAAACACCTGTAATCCCAGTACTTGGGAGGGTGAGATAAGAGGATTGCAAGTTGGAAGCCAGCCTCAGCAACTTAGTGAGGCCCTCAGCAACTCAGGGAGACCCTGTTTCAAAAAAAATGGGTTGGGGTGTAGCTTAGAGGTAGAATACCCCTGGGTTTAATCCCCAGCACCAGTCATAAAAGAAATAAATAGAATAAATTCTTGAAGGGGATTGACTGAAAAACAGTCAAAGAGGTCAGCAGAGAGTCAGGAGGAGGATGGTGTCAGGGACACAAGCAGAACATTGGCAAAGCTTCTTGCTAAGGAGTGAGATATTTTCTTGTTCTGCATTAAGAAAATACCTCACTACAAAGGCAGTTAGGATCCCTGTTGGGAAGCCCTCAGTCATGAGGAGGTGATATGTTTTCTATTCTCTCCTTCCCATGCCCACCATGACCATTCCATTAAGGCTCTGCTGATTAGGTAAAATGATGGGTATGAAGTCACTGACACATGACAGGTGCGTGCGTGTGCACACATACACACACAACAATAAATGGCATACTGTTTCTTCTCCATTGGCTGGGATATAAGACTGCAACTCTCACAGTAAAGAACATAAACTTTAGATGAGAAGAACAGTTGCAACTCCAGCAGTATATTAAACGTTTATGTGACTTTGCAAGTTAATTATCATTTCCATTGTACAGAGGTTGACATTTAGGCACAGAGAGGTTGAGAATATTTTCTAAGACCTCAGATGTGTGAGCGAATTTGAAATAGGAGTTCCACGCCAAAGAACCTTCTTTAGTTGTCCAACTCTCTCCTTAAGTTAATGAAATGATGTAATTTAACTTTAAAAACAGGTTCCAAGCCAGGAGTGGTGGTGAACATTTGTAATCCCAGTACTTGGGAAGCTTAGACAGGAAGACCGCAGGTTCAAGGAGAACCTCAGCAATTAGTGAGACTCATCAACCTAGTGAGACCCTTTTTCAAAATAAAAATAAAATAGGGCTGGGGGTGTAGCTTGGAGGTAGAATTCTCCTGGGTTCAATCACTAGGACCACACACACACACACACAATAAAAACAAACAAACAGACAAACAAACAAACAGGTTCCATTGAGTAGACAAAAACACTAGTGTTGCTAAGAATGTGAAACTCCAATCCCTCCCCTCAGCATGGTCTTAGAACTTCTAAGTCTGACTAGGACTTGACTCCTTTTTCTAGTTTTAGGGCAGTTTTTTTCAACCTCTGCATGATTGGCATTGAACAAAAATAGTTCTTTGGGGGGCTGTCCTGTGCACTGTAGAGTGCTTAAAATAAAAGCAAACGTGTGTATGAGACACATCTGCACTCCCATGTTCACATATAGACAAGATTTGGAAGAAACCTGTGTCCATCAATAGACTAATGGATAAAGAGACTTTATGTTATACATGTACACAGTAGGATACTATTCAGCCTTTAAAAAGAAGGAAATCCTGTCGTTTGAGACAACATGGATGAACCTGGAAGACATTATGCTGAGAGAAATAAGCCAGCACAGAAAGATAAATGCTGCACGATCTCATTTGTATGTGGCATTTGAAAAAATTGAACTCATTCAAGCAGAGTGGCATAGTGGTTACCAGGGGCTGGGACTCACAGTGGGGAGTGGGAATTTGGGAGCTGTTGGTCCAGGCATACACGTTTTAAGCTCGGAGGAATGAGTTTGAGAAATCTATTATACAATGTGGTGACTATAGTTAATAACAATGTATTTTACACTTCAGAATTGCTAAGAGGAATAGATTTTAAATGTTCTTACTACAAAAAAAGCATGTAAGATAATGGACATGTTAATTAGTTTGAATTAGCTGTTCCACAATGCATACATATATCAAAAAATCATGTTTTATACCATAACTATATACATATTATGTGTCAATTAAAAATGAATAAGTGATTTTTATTTTGTTAGTTTTCTCTATTTTAAACTTTTATTGGTGCATTATAATTATATATCATAGAGAGATTCAAAGTGATACATTAATATATGCACACAGCTCTTAGTTTATTACCTTCTACATCCCATCCCACTCCTCCATCTTCCCTCCATGTACACGTTAGAGAGATTGGTAGTGATTCCTTCCTGTATGAACATAACATTATTTAAACTGTTTCCTTCCTTTATTCTCTTTTTCCCCATTCTCTTTCTCCCCCAATCCCCTTCTATATTCTATTGATCTCTCTCCTCATTTATCTGGAGTTCTTATTATTTTTGTTTCCTATTTTTCTCGCTAGCTTCCACATGTGAGATAAATCATACGAACCTCAACTTTCTGAGACTGGCTGATCTCACTTAGCATAATATGCTCTAGTTCCATCCATTTTCTTGCAAGTGACAGGATTTTGTTCTTTCTGGCTGAGTAAAATTCCATTGTGTGTACATATTATATTTTATTTATTTATTTATCTACTGATAAATATAGTAAACGTTTGGATTTAGAATGTTCCCCTAGCCCTAACAGAAACAAAAGGGTGTGGCCTTGGGGATTATATATCCTTCCTCCTCCCCCTGTTCTCTCTCTCTCTCTCTCTCTCTCTTTCTCTCTCTCTCTCTCTCTCTCTCCAGCCTCTGTGATGTGAGGAGCAGGGCCCCTGTGCTCTCCCTCTCTCCACTTCCCACCTCCATGCCTTGAGCTCCAGAGACTCAGCCTGACATGAACTAAACCTCTAAGTCTCCAAAAACTATGAGCAAATAAATCTTCCTTCCTCTAAGTTGTGTGGTCAGTCATATTGGCTTATATCAGTAAGAATATTGACCCAGATAGATAGCTGATTGGTTCCATAATTTGGCTATTGTGAATTGTGCTGCTATGATCACAAATATATGTGTATCACTATAGTACTCCAACTTTAATTCTTTTGGAAAAATACCTGGGTTGTATGGTGGTTCTATTCCTAGTCTCTTTGAGGAACCTCCATACTGAATCTCCAGAAAGGTTATACTAATTTACAATTCCAACTCTTTTTCAAAGAAAAACATCCCTGGCCTTCATCCACTAGGTTCAAGAGGAACTCTACCAACAGTTATGACAAACAAAAATGTTCCCAGGATTTCCCAAGTGCCCCTTAGGAAACAAAATGTTTTCTGGCTGAGAATCACTGGTTTAGATGTATGGCATCTTCACTCTTAGCGTTAGGGTACAGCCCGAATCCCTGCGCTTATATGATTTCTTTTCCTGTAAATCGCCTCTGCTCATCCCCCAGACCCTCACCTCCAGCCTTTCTGCCCCCTCTGGTCATCCATTTGACCCTGCACTGGAATGGCTCCCACACAGGGGTCCAGTCAAAGGATCCAACCCCTTCCCGGAGCTGGGCACTGAAACCAGCCCCTGCTCTGGAGAGCTAGGCAGCAACAAACCAGCTTCCCTGACTGCGCCTTGTTTGGGTAGAAAGGACCTCATAAATCACCTTATTGTTTCATGGGCCTTAGAGGGTGCTACAGGGAATGGCAAAGAGTGTGACTCAGCCTGCCGTACTGCTGTAATATTAAAGAAAATAAATAACGGAACTGAGAAGGCATTAAGTGAGGAAATGAGGCACGGATGCATGAGGCAGAGGTGATCCTACGGCACCACGTGTAACTGGGCATCACCCAATGACACGGGGAGCAGAACTTAGGATGGGAACTACAGAGTTACAGTTTCCTGCATGAACTGCAGCGTGTACAGTCAGATCATACTGAATTCCCCAGGCAAGCCTTTTCCTCTGAGATCTCTTGCTGAGTAATAAGGAAGTGCATGCAATAGGGCTGCCATGGTTTACTCTCTGTCCTAAGTCCTAACAATAATAACCATGCCTTATGTTTGTTCAGTGTTTCCTGGCTTGCCGAGCACTTCCCCCATATGAGGTCATTCTACTCACAAAGCGACACTGTAGACACCCAGGCAGGAGGAAGACAGCATTGCCACAGGTGTGACATAGCAGAGCGTGCTGATGAGGGCCCAGGCTCTAGCATCGGAAGAGTGGGGTTAAGAATAATAACTCAGACCAGCCTTGGAACATTGAGCCTTAAACTCTCAAACATCAGTAGTCCTTTGTGGGAGCAATGTGAGTGTTCTAAGGTATTCAATTCAATTGCTGAGTACAGTACCCATTTTACCCGAGGCGATATTCCTCTTCTTTTTTTTTTTTTGGTACTGGGGGTGGAACCCAGGTGCATTCTAACAACAACCCCAGCCCTTTCTTATTTTTATTTTGAAACAGGGTGTCACTAAGTTGCTGAGGTTGGCCTCCAACCTGCAATCCTCCTGTCTTGGCCTTCCAAGTACTGGAATTACAGGTGTACACCACCACACTGGCTTAGGTAATATTCTTAAAAATGGGTTTGGAAGGAATTTTAACTCAGGATGACCTGAAGTTTACAAAAGTATAAACTATTTGTATTATATAGTAGTCAAGAGTAAAGGCTTTGTGCCATGTGACCAGGGTTTGAATCAGCTCTGCTTCTTGTAACTTTTTAACTTGAAATAAATTTCTCAATCTCCCTATGCCTCAATTTCCTCATCCATACAATGGGTTCTTTGTTAAGTAGATTAATAGGTGAAAAATTTTTAAAAGAGTATACTGTTTCCCTGCCCAACTCATCTATACTTGGTTACTTCCTTTTCAAAATTCTGATGTTCATTTTGATAGTATATTTTCCTCCACTAATGATTTCTCAGCATTGACTTTAAATAAGGTATGATTTAAGGTAAACACTGGCTGCTATTATGAAGTCCCAAATCCAGAGGCTTAACAGAATCCTGCTTCTTGCTCATGTCATATTCTAATGCAGCTTGTTATTGTGTGTGTTGGGTGTACTCTAGGCAGATGTCCAGAGACCAAAGCTCTGCACACTCTGTTTCCACCTCCTCTAAGGGGTTCTTGACAGTCTTCTCTATTTTTGACAGACAAGGAAAGCATGGAGATTATCCATGGGTATTTATAAGGGTACAGCCCAGAAGTTGAATTTTTACTGCCATTTAATTGTCTAGGACTCACTCAAAGAAGCCTGAGAAATACAGTCAAGTGTCCAATAAAAGGAGAGTTCACAGCCAGGCGTGGTGGCGCATGCCTGTAATCCCAGTACTTGAGAGGCTGAGACAGGAGGATCTAAGGTTGGAGACCAGTGTTAGCAAGCAACCTTGTAAGAACTTGTTTCAACCCAAAAAATAAAAAGGGCTGGGGTGTAGCTTAGAGGTATAATGCCCCTGGGTTCAATTCCCAGTGCCACACGCCCACACACACGCGCGCACACACACACACACACACACACACACACACACACACACGGAGAGTTCATATATTAGGGAGTACTAGAAATCTCTTCTTCAAGTGCTAAGGTCAAGGGAACTTTTTAAAGTGCTCCTCTATGGTGAAGGTAGGCATGCCATGTTACTCTGACCTATGTGGTCTCTACATAGTCATTCGCCTGTGAACAGTACTTTGTACTTCTGCTGGACTGATCTTTTTTTTTTTTTCTGATTGGGATCCAAATTTAAAATAACCTTCCCTTGAATGGAATTATAGCTTCATTGTTATATTTTAGGTGTCTAAAGATCAGCTACAGGCATGATGTAGAAATACAGTGCTTTATAAAAGACAACTTACCTGTTTGCAATGCTAAAAGCTAGAGCAATTGGTTCTATCTTGTCATAGATACAAGGTCAAGGTGGATCTACAGAAAATAGCAGGCAAATGGAGATGAGTGGAAAGCCAGCAAAGTGAGATCAGAGGCGGGCTAGCTAAACACAATTGAGAACTAGGAGGAAATATACAGACACAGAAAGTTTTTTAAAACTGAGAACCAAACATCTGAAATGTGGTGAAGCCAAGATAGTGTGAAAGAGTGTGTGTGTGTGTGTGTGTGTGTGTGTGTGTATGCCAACTTTTATGTATACCCTGTAAGCTGAGAATTGTTTTCACACTTATAGGGATTTAAAAGAATCTGGGAAGTAGTACAAACCTATAATCCCAG
Source organism: Glis glis (assembly GCA_004027185.1). NCBI lineage: Eukaryota > Metazoa > Chordata > Mammalia > Rodentia > Gliridae > Glis > Glis glis. The sequence continues at coordinate 12,530 of PVJS01017690.1, forward strand.
TACTTGGTTTTAAACATCTCCAAAGCTCATTTTTCCCAAAATTAATTTGGAGGAAATAATAAGAATTATTTCTCAGAATTGCTGTGAGAAATGCCTGAGATAATATGGCTAAGTCTGTATCTAGAAATGAGGTTTCTAATTCTGGTTGTATCTCAAACTCAACTTATGATTTAATTTTTCCTTTGTTTTAACATACGCCAAGGTCTTATCCATGGTGGTTTAAATTCAGTAGCTCTGGGGTAGCTTTGTGTACTCATACTGTTATAGAGTCTCACAGATTACTTTATTCAATGCAGCCCCATTTTCCCAGGTAAAAAGCATTGTACTATTACACCACAGGTCAGATAAGTACTCTGAAAAAAGGCCAGGTAGCAAACACCATAGTCTTTGCATGTTATATAGTCTCTGTTACTAGTCAACTCTTCTATTTTAGTGGGAAAACCAACATGCATAATATGTAAATGATGGGCTTTGTTGTGCTACATTAAAACTTTATTTATGGATGCTAAAATTTGAATATCATACTGCTTTCACATTTCATGAAATATTGTTCATTTCTTTTAAATCTTTTTTTTTTGTACAGGGGATTGAATCCAGGGGCATTATGCCTCCAAGCTATACCCCCTAGTCCTACAGGGTCTCACTAAGTTGCTACGGGTCTCACTAAGTTGCTGAGGCTGTCCTCAAACCTGAGAGCCTCCATTCTCAGTCTCCTAAATACTGGGATTATAAGTGTGTACCACTGCCCAGCTTCTTTTAAGTCATTGTAAGTTTGAAAACAATTCTCCACTTACAGGGGACACATAAAAGCCATCATGCCAGATTTGGCCCACAGGCCACAGTTTGTCCACCATGCAATAGAGCAGAGGTTCCCAGACTTACATATGTACCAGAATTATCCAGAGGGCTCCTCAAAACCCAGATGGTTGGGCCCCACACCCAAAGATTCTAACTCAGCAGGTCTGTGATGTGGCAGACAATTTGCACCTGTAAGGAATTCCCATGTGATGCTGACTCTACTGGTCTAGGAGTTACACTTTGAGATTTACACTCTAGGGGAATGTGCGGATTACTTGTTTCTGATTGTTTTACCTAAAAACTACTTTCAATTTCTGAACTTTGGGAAACTGCTTGGTAGCTGTACATCTGAGTTTATACACTTTAAAAGTGACGGAAACAAAAGATGTCTTCTATTACTTTTGCAGTTATTGTGTAGTCAGCTAATTATACTTCTTTATAGCCTAGGCACTGGAACAAAATAAAGGTGGATGAGGATTCTGGCAACTTCCCTCAGTTGTTTAACCTCAGTTAAGTACAAACTTCTCTGTATTTCAGGTGTCTCATATATAAAATGAAGATAATAATACATATGTTACAGGATTGTTATTAGGGTTAAGTGGGCAATCACCCAGATTAGTGCCTGACCCATAATAAATATTAAATAAATATTAGTTACTATTAGTTATTAGGTCTAGATATAAGATAAATAGTAATGATGTTTTGGTAGGAACAATGTATTAAATTGAAGGCCCAAATCAAGGTGAGCCAAAGATATATTTGCCAGCAGGGCCAAGATCTTTATTTCTTAATTATTCCTGATCCACTTTTAGATATGTAGAAAGTTAGCTATTCTAGTTATGCACAAAACATGAAAATTTCACCTTGAAAAGTTTTTTTAAGCAAATATTACCAGATTCCTGAGGCCATTAAAAATAAAGTATCCATAGGTTGACTAATTTAAAAGTCTCTAGGTGTTAAGTCTGTTGGCTTTATTTGTTTACCTGGTAGAGTGATTACTAATCACCTAGTGGCAAGGTAGCATGTGAAGAACTAGTGATAAAACAGAGCGCCTAATGAGATAGGCGCAGTCTTTGTACTTAAGTGAAGACAAACATCGAGCAAATAACCACTCAAACAAGTAAATTCTTTCAACTGCCAGAACTATGAAGAATTGCAAAGTTAAATCATGAAGGAATTATTTTAAGCTGGAGAGGTGGAAGTCACAGGGAAAGGTTCCCTGAAGAAGACATCTCTATTTAAACTGATATTCACTAGCTATATAGAATTTCAGAAACATTAGCAGAAATAATGACTTGTAGTTTTAGAAATGTCTGACAGAAGTCTAAAGGGAATATTTATTTTTCTATTCTCACAGTGGGTATAGAAGAAAGGATCATAGATTCTGTTTATCAAAAGTGTTCTCAAGTCATTTATGTACAAATTAGAGGAAATAGGTGGAAGAAGTAGTTTCCAAGGACAGATTATATATATATTTATATATGTGTGTATATATTTTATATACACATTTATATATTGATATATATGTTTATATATGTATATATACATATATAATACATGTATATAAACATATATGTATACATTTATATAATATATATATATAATATACACACACATATATATATATATACATACACACACACACACACACACACACACACACACACCCCTATTGGAAATTATATTACCCACTAAGAGACTATTTCTACCAACCCTGACTCTTATAATGCCATTGATAAGAAAATTCTAAACATACATCCATTCTATGGATTATTTTTTTCAGTACTCAGGATTGAACCCAGGGGCATTGTACCTCAGAGTTATACTTTCAGCCCTATTTCATTTTTTTTATTTTGAAATAGGGTCTCACTACGTTGCTGAGGGGATCCCTAAGTTTCCAAAGCTGGCCTCGAACCTGCAATCCTCCTGTCTCAGTCTTCCAAGTACTGGGATGACAGGTATGTGCCACCACGCCAGGCTGTATGGATCTTTTGGAACCCTATATTTCATCTAGTAATTAATAGCTGACTACTTTCTGGTAAAGACTAAGGAAATGCTTATCTACAAATGTAGTCATGACTTTCCTCATACATCATTCCACAATATGATAAAATGGACAGAAATAATAAATAGAGCAACAGCTGAATCTCAAAAGTGCCCACTTCCCCTCTACAATATTAACCTGGAAAATCCAGTTAATAGTTACATGTAATAGAATAATGGTTCCTCAAAGATGATCATATCCTAGGCTTTGGAACATGTGAACATGTTATGTCACATGGCAAGGAAGAAAATAAGGTGGCAGATGGACTTAAAGTTGCTAATTGGCTAACTTTAAGCCTGGGAGATTATCCTATATTGCCTTGGCAGGACCATTAGAGATGAAAGAGGCAGAAGGGTTTTTGTTAGAGTGCTATGTTGTGAGAAAGTCTCAATCACCATTGCTGGAGATGGAAGGGAGGTATTAAATTAAAAAGTGTCTGTGCAGCAAAGGAAACTATCAGAAATCTTAAGAGAGAAGCAGCAGAATGGGAGAACTTTGCACACTACTCCTCTGATAGAGGGCTAATATTTAGAATATACAAAGAACTTACAAAACTTAACATAAAAGACAAATAACTCAAAAAATGGGCAAGTGAACTAAACAGGCAATTCACAAAAGAAGAAATACAAATAGCCAATAAATACATGAAAAATGTTTAACATCATTAGCAATCAGAGATGCAAATCAAAACTACACTGAGATTCCACCTATCCCCAGTTAGAATGGCGATCATCAAAAATACAAGCGATAATAAATGCTGGCAAGGATGTAAGGAAATACATATTCTTATACGTTGTTGGTGAGATTGCAAATTAGTGCACGCTTTTTTGAGATCAGTGTGAAGGTTCCTAAGAAGACTGGGAATGGAACTACCATATGATCTAGCTATACCACGTCTGGGTATTTTTCAAAAGGGATTGAAACCAGAATGTTGTAGTAATACATGCACTTCTATGTTTATAGCAGCACAATTCACAATAGCCAAATCATGAAACCAACCTAGGTGTCCATCAACAGATAAATGGATTACAAAATTTTGGAATATACACAAAATGGAAACCTACTCAGCCATAAAGAACAAAATTATGTCATTTGCAGTAAAATGGATGAAACTAGAGAATATTATGCTAAGTGAGATCAGCCAGCCACAAAAAAATGAAGGGTAATATGTTTTCCCTCCTATGTAGAAACTAGGGAGAAATTGGGATACAAAAGAGACTCCAGACAAAGGAGGAGAAATCTTAGTGGAATGATGGAGAGGACATAAAGGAGGGAGGTGGGTGGAGGGAGGGAGATTCGCTGAAGAAAACAGTTCAATTGCCATTATGTACATAGACAAAATTATCAGTGCTGATCTCAATATTGGGTACTGGGAAGGGGAGGGAGTGGGGTGGGAGCCAGGGGGAGGCTCGCCAATTTTTATGTGCATGTATGTCTCTATCACTCTGAATTTCATCATGATATATGATTACAATGCATCAATTAAAATGAAAAAAAAGATGGATTCTGAACTACCCCCTATTTTACTTTTTTTTTTTTGCGGTACCGGGGATTGAACCCAAGGGCGTTCTACCTCCCCGCCACACCCCCGGCCCTATTTTTTATACTTTATTTTGAAACCAGGTCTCACGAAGTTGTGGAGGGCCGCAGAGAGAGAGAGAGAGAGAGAGAGAGAGGAGAGAGGAGAGAGAGAGCTGAGGCTGGCCGCGAACCCAGATCCTCAGGTCTCCGCCTCCCAAAATACTGGGATTACAAGCATGCGCCACCACGCCCAGCATCTAGAAGCTGTTAAAAGAAGAAAACGATTTTCCCCTAGAGCCTCCACAAAGGAAAGCAGCCCTCATGACACTGATTTTAGTCCAGTGAGACCCATTTTGGACTTCTGGACCTCCAGAACTTCAAGACAAATCTTTAAAACACTATATTTGTCATAATTGCATCATCAGAAGAAAACCAATAGAACATGCCTTTAAAATCAAATGTATACTTAAATAAACTAAGTACTCTGAATTTTGAGGGAATAAATGCTTCCTTTATAAAAACTACATATCCTTCAATGGCTAATCTAATCAGAACTTTGGATTCTTGGCAATAAATACTTTTACTGACCTGAACAAACCAGGTTGACTTTCTCATCTAGACCCACCAAACAAATATTTTATTTGCCTAAAGACAAGAATAGTAATAGTAGGCACTTAGCAAATGCTAGTTAAATATGGAGGTTTATTTGTTAAATGATTTTTTGCCATCTGAGTTGGACATATATGAAACATATATTCTTCAGTTATCACATCTAAAATAAAATTTCTGATACCAAGCCAACTTTACTTCTCTCCTAATTTTCTCCAACTTAATCCAGATCTAAACCTAAGAATGATACTTATTCCTTTTTCCCCTTTACCTTATTTTTCACTGCTTTAAAAAAATGTCTTTCAAGTACCAACTATTTGCCTTGGCACAAGATGGAATGATGAGCAAATCCACTGGTTGATCTTAGAAATGAGTCAACAACCGAGCATTCCTCACTACCCACCCTTCCATACGACCAGGTCTGTCACACCACATCTTAATTGGAACAATTACAATAGACTCCTTAACTTACATTCTTAACCCTAATAATTTATTTTCCACATAGCAGCTAGAGTGATTGAAAAAATATCAGATGACATCACATAATTCTTTTGCTTGTAACATTTCAATGGCTTACTGTCATAAGCAGATAGAAGCCATTGTCTGTACTAGGACTGTGCCCTACATAATCTGTCTGCTCCCTCTTATTTCTGACCTAACCATCTACTGTTTTCTCCCCTGCTTGTTTTGCTCTACCCACATTGGAATCCTTGTTCTTTGAGCATAATCAGCACTTTCTCACCTCAGGGACTTTGCCCTGGTGGTTTCTTCATTCAAAGCCACTTTGTCATCAGATTTTCACATGGTGCATTCACTCACATCACTGGGGTTTCAGCGCCCCCATGATCTCCAACGGAAAAATCCTCTCATTTTATCAAATATTCTGATGAACTTAAAGCACTTTCTATTCATATCACATTAAAAAGAGCAGTTTATTTATTTATTTATTTATTTATTGCGGTACAGGGATTGAACCTAGGGGCATTCTACCTCTGCGCTACACCCCCAGCCCTATTTTTTTTATACTTTATTTTGAAACCAGGTCTCACAAAGTTGCGGAGGACCTCACTAGGTAGAGAGAGAGAGAGAGACAGGGAGAGAGAGAGCGAGAGAGCTGAGGCTGGCCGCGAACCCGGATCCTCCGGTCTCCGCCTCCCCAAGTACTGGGATTACAAGCGTGTGCCACCACACCCGGCCTAAAAAAGAGTAGTTTAAAATGGTCTTATTAGTTTGTCATAAATATTCCTAGTGAACCCATGTTCATACATTTGGATATAAGTTAACCCACTCGAGAACTTTACTGAAGTTGAACATCAGGATTTTCTATGAGACATTTTACTAGTTCCCCCTGAGATATATGCCTGCCTACAGTCAGGTGGCAGTTCTTCAATTAATCATGATTTCTTCAAAATTAAACATCAGTGATATTGAGATATTCCTAGAAATTTTATTCTTCACATCCTAATGCATTATATCTGAGCCTTTAAAATTGAATAGTCACATTATTTTCTTGACTTATTCTCATTTACATTGAGTTCTATTGAGATGATTTAAAAATAAGGGTATTTGAATAGAAACAGAATTCTATGATATCAAGGTACCATGAAAAACAGCAGTGTTCTTTAGAATTTTTATGTCTACTTCACTGGCTCGACCTGCCTAGTCCTGCCCTAGAGACTGCTTTGTTCCTGGGTGATATGATTACCTTGGCTGGAGAAGGTTTACGTGTGTTGTTTTTGTGGCTAAGTGCTATTTCATGACATCCTGCATTCAGAGCATTTTAGAGTTCTAAATTGTGGTTACAGTGTCATTAGAGTTCTATTCTTTACTTTCTTCAAATGTGCTGTGTAGGGTATATGTAAACTTGGTGCTTTTTCTATCACTTAATGTAACAATGTGTTGTAATAGGAAAAAAAAATCATACTCCTCCCAGTTGAACTTAAAATATCTTGTTGTCTACACCGGTGATACAGACATATGTCATGATGTAAGCTCTTCTCAGATCCGGTACACTACATTAATCTTTGTCTTCATTATAATACACTAATGCCACCAGGGAGGCTACAGCTGCTGAAAGATTTCCTGTATCATAATAGCTGTCAGTTTTTTCTTTATGATAATTGTTTTACCTTTCACTTCACAATGAAGAAATTGTTTACTTACATATTCAACAAATATTTACTGAGTACCTAGGTCAGGGACCATCTAGATGCTGAAAGTATAGATATGATTAGACTTATATTGAAAATAGGATTAGTAATAATATTGATAGGAATAGAAGCAAAAACAATTGTAGTAAGAGCAATAGGGTGTCCTGAGAAATGCCTGGATGGTGGGGTAACCCGCTGATAACTAACTTGTAGTTATTGATTTTATTTCTGGAGGAAAAATCCCTGACTCTTTTCAGAGCGGGTATTGATTCAGCATAAAATAATGTAAGGTGTTTCTCCTTCCATTCGGGGATGGGAAACTGGCCTCCATATTTTGGAATACAGTACTTATTTATAGACATTACTTCATTTTGGTCCTTATAACAACCAAATTATGTAGGTGTTATAGTTATTCCTGTTTTTTTTATAAATAAGGTCACTGAGGCTAAGGGAACTTGAGTATTTTGCTCTTAGTAACATGTCCCTCAGTACTAGAGTATAGTTTCTCATAATAGAGTTGACACTAAATAGGATTGGCTTTCCACAGTAATCTCTTGACATTATACCACCTTTACCTAGCAATGGACTATTGCTTTACTGACCAGATCATAATTTACAAAGTCAGTGTGTTTTGTTTTTTTAGTTTTTCCTTTTAGCATGTAAACTTCATGTGTTCTAGCTCTTAGCCTCCTTGAACTAGTTTGTGCCAATCATAGTCCTATCACCGTTATTCCCTTTTCTTTTAGATTTTCCTTCCTTAAAAGCAAAGCATGAAATAGTCTTCTTTGTAGGTAGGTAACTTATCTTGAGATCAAGAGTAGGGGACCTGGAAGTGTGAAATCAGAAAGGAGGGAGAGATGATCCAAAGGGTGAGTTAGAAGCTGATCCTATGGTGGGTAATTGGGCACAATCCTGCTAACATTCATATAAAAGGATTCATATAAAAACACTCCCAAATGATCTTTCCAAGGATAATAAGAAGGGAAAATTAGCCTACTGGATTTTATTTCCTACTGGTCAAGGGTTAACCTATTCTCACTTTGTATTTGTTTGCAAATGCATAAAAATAGATGAATGGAACGCTGGAAGCAGAATGAGAGAGGTATGGAGTATAGCAGAGGTGTGGTGTTATAAGGTTACAGCTGTGTACTTCTAGATTCCAGAGTAAAGCTAGAATAAAATGAAAAGCAGAGAGAACAGACTTTTTTTTTCTTGACTTAAAATCTTAGCTCATTTGGGATTTTCCTATGTAATCCTATTGCTATTTTCAGATGTTTATGGATTATCTTCACATCTATAATTTTATGGTAGAACCAATACTTAATTTAAAACACTACTCAATAATTAGACTATTTAATTATTCTATTTATAAAAATACTGCTTAATTTTTAGCTCATCTGTCATGATCCATCTTCTTTTCTTAGGGTCTCTTGAAAGTATGGCTGTTTAAGAACAGTTCTCAGGTTGACGTCACGATGGGCCATAACTCTGTGGATGTTTCCCTTGTGCCTATGGTGCTTGTGATTCCTCACAGATCAGGATGCCCAGAGTTACAATTAACATGCAAAATCCCATGTGTTATTTCTCTCTCAGTCAGGAAAATCTCCTGTCTCCTCTATACTATAATATTTTGTTTTCAATTAATGGCAATGTAAATAAGTTTGTAATTTGAGATCTGTCAATGAAAATTTAAGTATTTATGAGACTGTATTTTCTTTTTTTGTGTGGTATCGGGGATTGAACCCAGGGGCGTTCACCCTGGACCTATTTTTTATACTTTATTTTGAAACTAGGTCTCACAAAGTTGTGGAGGGCCTCACTAAGTAGCTGAGGCTGGCCGCGGACCTAGATCCTCTGGTCTCTGCCTCCCAAGTACTGGGATTACAAGCTTGTGCCACCATGCCCAGCTTGAGACTGTATTTTCTTTGGTTTCTTAACTCCTTCATCCATTATTGACATTCAGTTGACATACCCCAACTATATTGAACAAATCAACACTTTGCAAATCTTTCACTTCCTCCTTTTCAGTTGTCAAATATCACCTGATTGCTCCCTCTGTCTTGAACTGTTAATTCAGCCTTTCTTGACTCTGCCTTTTAATTTGTCTTTTTTATTTTATAACATTTTTGGTCATGGTTTCTCATTTCCTATTTGTAATAGACACCTGTTAGTTTGAGATGCTAAGAACTCTTCCTCGTTCTCCTGGTATCCACATATCCATTGCTTTAGTGAAATATTTCTCCCTCTCACTACTCATTGATTTCACATGGAAGCTAACAATCATGTAATTCCACTTCAATGACCAAAGGGAAGATAAATGACCCATATTGCACCAATAAATAGCATCCTGTCTCTGGAACAAATATTTATGTCAGTGATAGGCACATGACCCAAATCAGACAACCTGGTCCTTCCCTACCCCACTGTTGCCATTGGAATTGCTGTGAGCATGATTTCACTTTAATGGTAAAAAGATAGAGACAATAGGTTTCCTGTAGAGAGAACTAAAGTCAACATATTATAACGATACAGGCATGACCATGTCCATAGAAGCTCAATTCACAATAGCTGAGTTATGGACCCACCCTACATGTCTGTCAACAGATGAATGGATAAAGAAAAAATATGGTATCTATACACAATGCAGTTTTACTCAACCATAAAGAAGAACAAAATCATGTCATTTGTGGAAAAATGGATGAAACTAGATAATATGTTAAGTGAAATAAGCCAGACTCAGAAAGTCATGGGTCAGATGTTTACTTGCATATGTGGAAGCTAGAGAGAGAAAACAAAAAAGGGGGGGTTCAGGAAAACACAAGTGAAATGAGTAGAGTAGAGCAAGGGGACTGGGGGAGGGAGGAGGAATGGGAAAGGGGTAATATTGGGGAATGAAATTGACCAGATTATGTTATGTGCCTATATGAATATAACAATGAATTCCACTATTATGTATAATTATAATGTGCCAATAGAAAAAGAAAATTAAAAAATGAGAAAGAACAGGGAGAGATTAAGAGAGATGGAGCAGTATCTGATTCTGTTAGGGAGATGTATTGGTTCTCCAAATCAAGCCACAAAGAGGGCAAAAGGACAAACAATAAATCCCATATTTTCATTAAATTACTCTAGTTGAATTTGTTTCATGTGACCAAAGACTCATGAGTATGTTACTAAACATATAGATCTTTCAAATAATAAGTGTCAGAGACATCTAAAAACTTCTAGTGCTTAATACCACAAACATATAGTAGTCACCATTTAGAAGCTTTAAACTCCAGCTTTTACTAAGGAATAAAAATGTTACTTTATTCTAAGGACATATTAAGCTTTAGAAAATTGGAAAATGTGTTGATTCTCCAAACTTAGGGTCATCTGTGCATATAGAACAGAGAGAACTGTATCTTTGTAGCACATGTCCTCTAATCCCCCAGAAACTAGCTAGCTTCATCCCTCTCCCAGGAAACCAAATTTTGCAAAAAGAAAGGGCTTCCATTTCCCCTTCTGATTTGGAAGCAGCTGCTTTAATACCTTTTTGTCCTTCCAAAGGTAGTATTCATATTCTTCTTTTCTGGGGCTATAAGCTTTAGCTTCATGTTAATGATAGAATGGATTCAGGAAAAAAAAACAATACTGAGAAGGGATCATTCAGCAGACAATATGTCAAATATATCATCTCACTACATTTGGAAATCAGTTACTATCCTCAAGTAGTATCAAGTACTATATGATCATTTCAACATATAACAAAAAAAGGCATTTGATGCTATTCAATACTAACTTCTTAGCGAAAATAAAGGAAACATGTAGATATGCCAGAATAGAAGGTTACTTGCTTGATATGATAAAGAACTTTTTAAACCAACTGCCAACATCATACTTAATGGTGAAATACTATAGCTATTCCCATTAATACCAGGAACAAGACAAAGACATCATTATATTTTAACATTGTCTGGAAGTTCTGTCCAAAGCAATAAAGCATGAGACAAAAATAAGAGCTGTAACTATTGGATATGAGACAAAATTAACATTATGTGCAAGTGGTAGAATTATATATAAGGGTATATATGAGATTTAAAGGATATCTAGTTAGATTGAATTTATCTTCAGACTAGTGATTGTTTCCTAGACTAATATAAACAATCAGATGTTTTACTATACTTTAAATAAAGTACCAGAAATATGCAAAGCCCACTTCAATCAACTGTCCTAAAGCCTAAATCATACTATTCTAAAAAGACCTAAAACAATCTATCCTTTACACAGATATGCATACAACCACTGCCTAGTAATACTACTGTGTGAATAAATATGAAGAAAATTATAAAGTATTTGTAGCATCCAAGATGTGCCAGGATATGTTATCATGATAAGTAATCCCCTCCCCCCTAAACTAAAACAAACAAACCATAATTTATTTCTTACTCTTGTCACACATGGTTGGTCAACTGATGGGGCCCGTGTTCCATATGGTGCTCATTCAGGGCCCAGGCATCGGTTTGCTTGCGTCTCTAACAAGGGAACAAAAGATGGGAAATTGTTCCACAGAGTCCTGTATCTATCTGCTTACATTTCATTAGTCAAAGCAAGGCACATATCATGCCAAATTTCAAAGTGATGAAGTAGTTCAATACAAACCACAATCTAACGGAAAAAAAAAATACAGTCGCTGACTGTATCCAGTCTAGTGACTAAGAATTCTGACTCCAGGAATAGTGCTCGCATTCAAATTCTGGTTCTGGCTCTGATCATTACTGCTAAGTATCCTTGAGTCCAGTTACTTTCTCTTGCTATGATTAGTTCTCATCTGAAAAGTAGAAACAATAATGGCAGATTACTTATTGGATTATAGTAGAGTTTTATACATTTTTTGAAAAATGTTAATTGAATAACCATTTTGTGCTGATAATAGGCCATTCTAGATGTTTGGATGTCTCCGTGAACAAGAGAGACAAATATCCTTGCCATTGGGAAACATATTCTGGAGAGGAGAAAAAGAAAGGGGAGAATTAAATCAGTAAATTGCACAAAGCTCCGGGGTAGACTTTTTAGGTCACTCTGAAGACTTTGGCTTCACTATGAGAAATAAAGTCCTCAGAACATTTTCCCCACAGGAGTAACATTATTTCAATCTCTTATTAAAATGAAATTTCTGGGTATTCTTTTGGGAATAGACCTTAGCAAAGCCAGGGACAGGGTCAGGAGACCTCATAGATAGGCTTATGTAGTGATAAACATGAAGAGTGATTGGACCAAGGTTAGAGCAGCAGAAGCACTGAGATATGCACCCAGCACGGAATATGTCAAGACACATCAGGATATATTTGGAAAGTAGAGTTACTGATTGATTACATATGGAGTATGAGAGAAAGAGAACAGTCAATGAGGACTGCAAGGTTTTCAAACAGCCATTGACAAGTGGGGAAAGCAACAGAAGAGCCTGGTTTTGGATATGTCAAGCTTGGAATGCTTATGAGACATCCAAGAGATGTTTAGTAGGAGCCGGTACATTTAATAGCATTCAGAGGATACTCAAAACTGGAAGAGCAAATATGGATGTTCTCAAGTAGGATGCATTTAAAGCCTTGGAACTCAATCAGATCACTAAGGAAGTGAGTATATTTAGTTTTAAATGAGTTGGTAAGTGGAAATGGCTTAGAATAATGGAATATATGCGTATACATATTAAATATCCAGTAAATAATAATGATTGTTATTGATATGTTCCTTGAAAAGAAAGTTGTTACAAATTTTTTTTCTTACCAAGTTAACTTATAAAATGGATGTCATTTCAACATATTTCTTTTTTTTTTTTAGTACTGTGGATTAAACCCAGGGGTATTTTACATTCAAGCTACAACCCCAGACACATACACACACATACACACACACACATATGTTTTGTAACAGGGTCTCACTAGGTTACTAAGGGCCTCGCTAGGTTGCTGAGGCTGGTCTTGAACCTGCAATCCTGTCTCAGCCTCCTAAGTACTAGGATTACAGGTGTGCACCACTACACCTGAGTAACAAAATTCCTTTTGTTGAGGAGAGTAATTAATAAAACAATTCTAAAGGTTGTCTGAAAAACAAGCCAACAGTGAAATTATTTTGGATACTTCAGTATAACAGTCTCAGAAAGTGAGGTTAAAGATGATGGCCACGTACCCACCTGCTAATACACACACTGGATAATTTCACTACTATGAAACTAGCTTAAGAGTTAACAGTAAAGTAAAAGGAATGCAGTATATAGCCCTCAAGCATATTACATAACTATGTTTATGTCTATACTTGTATATAAACTTGATAAATTAAAAAATATATGGTAAAGCTGGGAGTGGTGGCACATGCATATAATCCCAGTACTTGGGAGGCCGAGTCAGGAGTATGATAAATAAGTTCAAGGCCAGTATTTGGTAACTTAATGAAACCCTGTTTCAAAATAAAAATAAAAATAAAAATGAAATAGGGCTGGGGATGTTGCTAAAAGGTAGAGCACCCCTGGGTTCAATCCCTAATACTCCCCTCACATGCAAAATACATTGCAAACTAAAGAGGGAAGTGGACAATCTTGTCGATCAATTAATTCTGTTGAAAAAATTGTTTATCCTAAATTGTTAGAATATTAGGTCCTCATCTCAGATTATCAACCAAAATAAATATCAAATAGGTCAAAATAAAGCCGGGCGTGGTGGCGCATGCTTGTAATCCCAGTACTTTGGGAGGCAGAGACTGGAGGATCCGGGTTCGTGGCCAGTCTCAGCTCGCTCTCTCACTCTCTCTCTCTCTCTCTCTCCCTGTCTCTCTCTCTCTCTCTACCTAGTGAGGCCCTCCGCAACTTCGTGAGACCCGGTTTCAAAATAAAGTATAAAAAAATAGGGCCGGGGGTGTAGCTTGGAGATAGAACGCCCCTGGGTTCAATCCCCGGTACCGCAAAAAAAAAAAAAAAAATAGGTCAAAATATTAAAAAAGAAAAATATGAAAACATACTATAAGTTTTAAATGAATACCAATCTACTCTTTTTTCTTTTTGCTAGAGAAGTACAGTCTGTGTATATAATCAATGAAGAAATAACAAAATAATTTAGATATTCAACTACATAAATCTTTAAAATTACCGGCATGGTGGCACTTACCTGTAGTCCTAGTACATGGGAAGCTGAGACAAGAGGATCACAGGTTCGAAACCAGTCTCAGCAACTCAGTGAGGCTCGCATCAACTTAGTGAAGCCCTGGTTCCAAATGAAAAATAAAATAGGGCTGGGGGTGTAGCTCAAAGGTAGAATACCCCTAGATTCTATCCCCAGTGACACACACACACACACACACACACACACACACACACACACATACACACACACCTTTAAAGTTCCTGGATATCTTAACATTATCACAAAAAGCTAATGGCAAACTTGGAAATATATTTGAAAAGATGACTAAGAGCAAACTAGTAATAGAAATTATTCTGAAAATAAAATCTAATAGCCTAACAGAAAATGGAGAGGATATGTGAGCAGATAATTCAAGGAATCAGAAACACATATGCCTTCCCTAACATCAAATGTTAAAGCTTCCTAATAAATAAATGAAAATATAAAGAATATTCAAGATTTTTTTTTTTTTTTTTGCGGTGCCGGGGATTGAACCCAGGGGCGTTCTACCTCCGCGCTACATCACCGGCCCTATTTTTTTTATACTTTATTTTGAAACCGGGTCTCACGAAGTTGCGGAGGGCCTCACTAGGTAGAGAGAGAGAGAGAGAGACAGGGAGAGAGAGAGAGCGAGAGCGAGCTGAGGCTGGCCGCGAGCCCAGATCCTCCGGTCTCCGCCTCCCAAAGTATTGGGATTACAAGCGTGCACCACCACTCCCGGTTCAAGATTTTTTAAAATAGTGAATGTTTCTGAATTTACAATGAGCCAAATATTCTCTTGTGTTCTTAGAAATAGTTAAATTTATATAATCTCCCTAGAAACTAATTTGACCAAAACAAACCCAGAGATCTAAAAGATGCATAAACTTTAACCAACTAATTATACTTTGTGGGATTAATCCTAAGAATGTATAAAAAATGTAGAGTAATTTTATGTTGAAGGGTTTTTACTGCAGTATTATTTATAACAGTGCAGATAGAAAAGCAATCTAATGCTTAAAACAATAGGGAATTACCTAAGTAAGTAATGATCAATATAAGAAATATTATATTTTATAACCATTGAAAAATTATATGTTTTCATTTTTTGATAAAATGTTCTTCCTGTGATATGTGAAAAGAGCAATAATCACAACTTTAATAATAATTTGTTCCTTTATCCACAGCTATATAGAGATATAACATTTATCTATAGGTTTATATGTATGTATTCATATTTAATATGGTAATAACAAAGTGTTGTTTCTGGGTGTTGATGTTATTATTGCTTTTTCCTCTGTATTTCTGTATTATGTATTTTAAATTTTCCTTTGTTGCATATATATTAATTTCATAATAAAATAATGTGTATACAACATACAATAACATGCATATACATCTATATGGTTAAATATGTATTAGTCTGTGTGTTTTATACTGTAAAAATTATATGAATATTTGAAATAGTAAAGTAAGATAAATAGTTTATAATTTGCAAAAATTCAGTGCCACAAGGGCATTCTTTTAGCAAGTACTAACCATTAATTGTTGGCATTCTCCAATTTTTTGATGCTGTTAATCACATATATGTTCAGCCCTGTTGATTTCTGTTTCACCCTATGTAGGTGGTGTGGCATTCCATATCACTGATAAACTCAAGATTTTATTGAACCAGGATCATCCCATAAAGTATACAAGAAAATGTTATTCGATCTCATGTGTATACTACTTTCTCTTTATTTGGAATGCCAAAAATATGTAAAATATTTGAAGGCACCCTATAATTTTACTTGCCAAATTTAGTAATCCTACGGTCCCTTTATTTTTCTTTACCTTATCACCCTCACTCCCCCTTTGTATTTTAAGGCCCAATTAAAATAACATCTTACTTTGGATTTTTTTCCTTGAAACCCACATGTAATTTTTCCCTATGATGCCATCACTCACTGAATATGCTCTGTTTAAACATTTAAATTATTTGTTAGTTATATATATGTATATATATATATATATATACATGTTTATCTACTGCAAAGTACTGTGAATCTTGAATATAAATATACACTTAGTTTATCTTTGAATTCCCACAAAGCAACTGAGCATCTACCTTCTGTATGTAGATGCTTGGTAATAATAAATCAGAGGCAGCAAGATGTACTAGATAAAACCTTGACCTCTGACATCTGACTAGATTCTATAATTCACAGTCCAGACTTGTTTTTCTCTTATACCTTACTGCCTAAATTGGAAAATAATTCCTAAGGCTCCATATTAGAATTTTCAATAAAGTGCCCCTATGTTTACCTTATCGCTACTTTAGTAGTTATTTATTTTTATTGAGAGAAAGGTTAGATGGAATTGATAATGACCAGTAGCAAATTCTAAAAGTCAATAATATTAAAACAACTCATCCTCAATCATGGTTTAATACTGCTTTTGTATGTTGAGTTTCTGAGTTTTTCATCCTTTTCAAAGGTCAAAATGTTCATACCAATAGCAATGACAAGAACATAATGGAAGAATTTAATAAATGTGTTCTTTTGAATTTATTTTGGCAATATGAATTAAAACTGGCCACATTTCTTGACAAACCATCTTAAATAATTGATATAATTCCTTGCTTGAGCAAGTGCTCCTTGAAAAGAAGTTTCTACTTAATTTCCTTAGAATTTAAAAGAAATTCTATTATAAAAAGTCAGTGTGAAATTGTATGATGAAGTAAATATTTGAATTACTTTCAAGGCCATGAAAATGTCATTAGCTGTGTGTCATTCATGTTAAACTAACAAGTTATAAGGCTAGTTTTGTGTGTGTATGTGTGTGTGTGTGTGTGTGTGTGTGTGTGTATGTGTGTGTCTACATTACATCAAAGAGCAACATCTCAAATTTAGAGTTGAGTGGGGTGAAAAGAAAGTGCCTACATGTGCATGTCTCTATCTAACTATAGATTTAACAGACTTTCCCCATTTGGTTGAGCAAGAAATCCCCACTTTATTTCAAAAGGGTGTATGTCTTTCCTCTCCCTTCTCCAGGTATATTCAGAATCATATGGACTGTGGAATTATAGAGATGGAAGTGTCTTAATCCACTTTGCATTGCTATAGCAAAGTACTTGAGACTCTGTAATTTATAAAGAACAGAGACTTATCTCTGACAGTCCCAGAGGCTAGGAAGTTCAATATCAATGTGCTGGTAGCTGGTGTGTTGCTGGTGTTCTTGCTGTGTTGATGTATGATGGAAGCCATTGCCTAGTGAGAACCAGGGAGCATTGTGAAAGAGAAGCATGAAGGGGCTAGTTCACTTTTATAAAAAACACTTTCACAATAACTGCATCAATTAATTCTAGAGTGTTCCACCCACATGACACATCCCAGCATTCTCAAGCATGTTCTTTGATAATTTCTTGTGAAAAATAATTTTGAGCCCAGAAGAATTTATTAAATGTAGTTTTTACCATTGCCACCTTAAGAATCACAAGAAAGATTATTAAAGACTGAAAAGCTTTGGAATCAAGAAACCAATTTAACTTTGATTTAACCCAGAAATATAACTTTGATTAACCCTAAAATTCACAGTTATTTGATAATCATATATTTTATTATATATCAATAGTTTTGAAACATTTTGGTTCTGTATTTTAAAATTAACTATTTGTAAATATATTTTATAAAGATTAAATATTCTTATGGTTTTTCTTAAGGCTTCCTGGTTGAGTTACCTTTTTTACTGGTTGAGTTAATTAGAGTTAGATTAGTGATATTGGTTAAATTAATTATCATTAAGTTTAATGAGAAAATGACTCTCCTGTAACAGATATGGCTTATAATCCTAAGTAAACAGCTAGCATTTTCTCTAATAAATGGTATAACAAATACAGTTTCCTGTAACAAGCCTACTATATGTGTTATATACTGAATAGTTATATTAGAAGTTCATATGTTGAAGTAACATATGAATTAAAATCTGTACATTAAAATTCATATGTTGAACCCTAAATCTACAATGTGCTATTTTTGGGGAGGTGGGGACATTGGAAAATTAGGTCATGAGGATGGAGCTCTAATAACTGTAAGACCTGTCAGGTGTGGTGGTGCATGCCTATAATCCCAGTACTTGGGAGGCTGAGATGAAGATCATAGGTTCAAGACCAGCCTCAGCAATTTAGAGAGACCATCAACAAGCTAGTGAGACCCTGTTTTAAAACAAAGAATAAAAAGAGCTGGGGATATAGCTCAGAGGTAGGATGCCTCTGGGTTCTATCCCCATAACCAATAAATAAATAAACAAATAATCAAATAAACAAAGTAGCTGTCACATAGAGATACTTGTGATCACAATAAAGTATTATGTCTAATATTTATTCAAAATGTATACTGTGATAAATGTATTACATGGACTATTTCACCCATTCCCCACAGGAATTCTGTCAATCCTGTCAGCCTTCCCAAAGACCCACAGTGAGGCTTATCTCCTTAATCATCAAAGATAAACTACCTAATATATGCCACATTTACACTACAGCTCCATGGACAGAAGGAATAATGAGGATTTCAAGTTTTAGCTGCAAATCCAAAGGTGGCACAAAGTAAATCTGAATTTAGAAGTTGATTATTGTATTTTTCCTGCTAATTTGAATCACTCTATGTAATATGTGGTCCTCTCTGCCAAACTAGTCTGTCTCCAATACCTTACTTTAAGGAAACCTACAAGAAATGTAGAGGAAATGAGATGTGGACAAAATTTTATTGGTTGGTCATTGTTATGAGCGAAGAAAGACAACAATCAGAAGAAGAAGCTAGTGGAATGGGCTTGTTAAGAGAAATTATCTTGCTTTTGGATTCCCAGCTACTTGCCTCCCCTGAGATTGACCCTCTATGCCTTCATACAACAAGAAATCAGGCTCAGAATCAAGACCACAGGGCACTGGAGAGTCTATGAATGGCAAACAAGGGATTACAAATCTTTATCAGGTTGATATTTGAAAATATATTCTTCATGGTTTGGGAGATTTTAAACTTAACCTTTGGATCCATGACTTTTAGCTCTGTGCAATTTTTATAAGTCACATATTTGAATCACAGCATTAAGATACTATAAGGGTAAATTTGCCATCAACATCCATTTCTATAATTATACAGATATACATTTCTGTAATTATATCCTTATTGCTGACAACTTGGAGACTGTCAAGAAATGGTTTTAAAACTATTTCAAAAAATCATCATTATATTCTTGAATTTGGGCATTTGTAAAGGAAAAGGATTCATTATTTCTAATTCTAAGATTTATTCTTCTTCATAAGGCAGGCAACTAGCTTGATACAAAAATGGGAAATGATTTCGATGTTTTTCTCATTCTAAATTGTTAATTTTTTCCATTTTACAAGGATATTCTACATGGTAAAAACAAAAGAATTATAATTATATTAGTATGAGAATTTGCATAACTTCTGGTACCTTCAGTATTTCTCTGTGGAAAATAGAATGATATCTATTTCATAATGTTCCTGTCAATATTAAGAAAACCTGATTTATGTTGAGTAGAAACAAAAATAAAAGAAATTATTATCACTGAATTATTGTTCAACCAAGAAATATAATTGCCCAGAACATTCCATTCCATGAGCATTCTAATTATGTGAAAATTTTAATACTTAGTTCAGGGAATAAGAGTGGTAGGCATACTAGTATTGTTTGCCTAGGAAGAATTCAAACTAAAATATAACAAACAATTCTCCTGAAAACTTTTCAAGGTTTAGTTTCAGTATTGACTGAGCAAAATGCTATCTGTACAGTTCAAAATACTTATGCTTGCTGGGTATGGTGGTGCATGCCTGTACTTGGAAGGCTGAGACAGGAGGATCGCAGGTTCAAGGTGAGTGTGTGGTAATTTAGCTAGACCCTGTTTCAAAATAAATAGGACTAGGGTGTACCGCAGAGGTAGAATGCCTCTAGGTTCACAATAACAAAACAAAATAATAAAAAACTATGCTTACTGACTTCACTGGAATAGAATCTAGCTAACTTATGCTTTTTAGCCAAAATGATGGAATTTATTTGGTCTTATAATTCTAATTAGTCTTTTTGCTGAGTTATCTTTATTCTGTGAGTTAACAGGCATAAGTTATTCCCTTTTTTAAATACACTTTTATTGGTGCATTGTAATCTCATATCATAATGTAGTTCAAATTATTCCTTTTTAACATACAAAGTCTAGTAAAAATACTTCTTATTTTGGGAAACAAACCTCACAAAACACTTAACACCCCTTTATAGCACACTTGCCATGTGTTCTGTGTTCATATCCAGAGAAAATCAGGACCTTTGCATTAGTATTTTAATTTTATACACTTTTTGTTGGTGTAATTTAATTATATACCATAGTGGAATTCATTGTGACATATTTGTACTTTCACAAACATAATTTGGTTAATTTTGTTTACCAGTACTTCCTCTTTCCTGCTCTTTCTCCTTCCCTAGGATCCCCTTCCTCTACTGTACTAATCTCCCTTTGTTTTCCCTTTTTTCCCCCTTTTTTCTCTCTAGATTCCAAATACTAGAGAAAACATATGTGACCCTTGATTTTCTGAGTCTGGCTTGTTTTGCTTAACATGATGTTCTCCAGTTCCATCCATTTTCCTGCAAATGACATAATTTTGTGTTTTCTTATGGCTAAATAAAACTCCACTGTTCATAGGCACCACATTTTCTTTATCCATTCCTCTGTTGACAGACATCTAGGTTGGTTCCATAACTTGGCTATTGTGAGTTGTGCTGCTATAAACATGGATATTCATGTATCTCTATATCATGCTGACTCTAATTCTTTTAGGGAGATACTGAGGGGTGGTATAGCTGGGTCGTATAGTGGTTTCTTTTAAGAAACGTCCATACTAACTTCTATAGTGTTTATACTAATTTATAATGGCACCAACATTGTATGTGTTCCTTTTCCCTGGTAACTTCCCCAGCACTTATGATTATTTGTGTTCTTAATGACTGCCATTCTAACTGGAGTGAGATGAAATCTCATGTAGTTTTGATTTGCATTTCCCCGATTACTAAAGATGTTGAACATTTGTATTTCAGATGTTTGTTGGCCATTTGCATTTATTCTTTTGAGAAATGTCTGTTTAGTTCATTTTCCCACTTACTAATTCTGTTGGGTTTGGGTGATAAGTTTTTTGAGTTCTTTATGTATTCTGGACATTAATCCTCTGTCAGAAGCATAGCTGGCAAAGATTCTCTCCCATTCTATAGGCTTTCTCCTCACACACATTCTTATTTCCTTTGCTGTGCAGAAGCTTTTTAATATGATGCCATCCCATTTACTAATTAATTCTTGGTACTGTTTCTTGAACTTCAAGAATCCCATTGAGGAAGTCACTGCTTGTGCCATATCTTGTAGTGTTGCACCTATGTTTTCTTCTAGCAGCTAAAAAAGTTTCTGGTCTAATTCCTAGGTCTTTGATCCATTTTGAGTTGACCTTTGCACAGGGTGAGAGATAGGGATCTAGTTTTATACTTCTACATATGGATGTCCTGTTTTCCCAAGGATAATTTGTTGAAAAGGCTATTTGTTTTTTCTTCAATGTATGTTGTTGGTATCTTTGTCAAGGATCAGATGATTGTATCTGTGTGAGTTTGCCTCTGTCTTCTATTCTATTCCATTGGTTTATGTGTATGTTTTTATGCTAGTACTATGCTTTTTTTGTTACTATAGCTCTACTGTATAATTTTTTTTTTTTTTTTGCAGTACCGGGGATTGAACCCAGGGGCATTCTACCTCCGCGCTATACCCCCGGCCCTATTTTTTTTATACTTTATTTTGAAACCGGGTCTCACGAAGTTGCAGAGGGCCTCACTAGGTAGAGAGAGAGAGAGAGAGAGAAAGAGAAAGAGAGCTGAGGCTGGCCACTAACCCGGATCCTCCAGTCTCCGCCTCCCAAAGAACTGGGATTACAAGCGTGCACCACCACGCCCGGCTCTACTGTATAATTTAAAAACTGGGTATTATAATGCTTCTAAAATTTTTCTTTTTATTTGGAATTGATTTCACTATTCTGGGTCTTTTATTCTTCCATATGAATTTTCAGACTGTATTTTCTAGTTCTGTGAAGAATGCATTAGAATTTTGATGGGAATTGCATTGAATCTGTAGATCAGTCTAGGTAGTATTTCCATTTTAACAATATTAATTATGCTTATCCATGAACATGGGAGGTCTTTCTACCTTCTAGTGTCTTCCTCTATTTCTTTAGTCAGTGTTCCATACTTTTCATTGTAGAGATCTTTTACTTCCTTCATTAGATTTATTACTAGGTATTTATTTTTTGAGGCTATTGTGAATTTAATTTTTTCTGAATTTTTTTCAGCAGATTCATTATTGGTATACAGAAAAGTTGTTTATTTTATATGTTTATTTTGTATCTTGCTACTTTGTTGAATTTGCTCACTATCTCCAAAAGTCTTCTGTTGGAGCTTTTAGGACCTCGTAAGTACAGGATCATATCATATGTAAACAGAATCTGGCCTTTTCCTCTCCTATTTGTATCCTTTTTATTTTTTTCCTTTGCCTAATTGTTCTTGCTAAAATTTCAAGTACTATAATGAAAGGAGTGGATAGAGTGGACATCCCTGTCTTATTCCTAATTTTAGAGGCAACTTTTTCAGGTTTTCCCCATTCAGTATGATGTCAGTTTTAGGTTTGTCTTCTATCACCCTTATGATGTTGAAGCAATTTCTATCCCTAATTTCTTCAGGATTTTTTTTATCATGATTGGGTGTTGAATTTTGTTTAAGGGGTTTCTGTATCTATCTATTGAGATGAACATGTAATTTTATCTTTAATTCTTTTTATGTGGTTAACTATATTTATTGATTTGCATCTGTTGAACCATTCTTGAATCTCTATAATGAAACCAACATGATCGTGATGTATGCTTTTCTTATTTTTTTTTTTTTTTTGCGGTACCAGGGATTGAACGCAGGGGCGTTCTACCTCCGCGCTATGCCCCCAGCCCTATTTTTTATACTTTATTTTGAAACCGGGTCTC
>PVJS01017691.1:0-35845 GCA_004027185.1 Glis glis
ACCAATAAAAACATAAAAAAAAAAAAACAATTAGGTGCTGGCATGCGTTCTTGATAAACTTCCCCTGTTGTTCCTATTTCCTTCGCCGCTTTCCAATTTCTATTGAGTTTACATCTCCAATTCATGTGCATTAAATAGAACAACAAACATATGGCGCAAATGTTACTGGGTAAAATGTGAAAAAGAAAGAAAGGCTCAGTGTTTCCGAATGATTGTTGGCATGATAAGACAATAGATACTGTAATTCTTATGGGGACACCTCATGTTTCAGTTCACATATTTGCATATGAACTAGTCCCTACCAAAATGGCGGCATTGAAAATTGAAGAATTGATATTACACTGAACAAGAAGAAAACAAAGTATTTCCAGTCCCATCACTGCAAACAGAAAATGTCTAGTAAGAGGAATGTGGCAGACACTGCGGGGTGTCTGTCAGTATTCATTCTCCTTCCTCACCCCCACTATCCTGATTTAGAATGGGGTGGTAATGTGTCCAGCTGACCAACTGTATTTCCCAGCATTCCTTGGAGCTAGCAGCAAGAGTTCTAACCAGCACGGGGGAACCTAGGAACACTCTGTAAAGTGGGCAGACTCTGGCAACTTCGTTTGCCCTTTCCCTTATTTCCACCAGGAATTCAGTGGTGAGGTGGCAGCAGAGGCAGCCATCTTACAACTAGAATGCAACAAAAATAAAGTGGAAAGTCTCCAGACCCGCAGCTACGCAGGCATGGTGGTGGCACTGCTCACATGCCCTGGACTACTTCTGGACTTCTTGATAGGGCTAAAATGTAAATCTTATTTGTTTAAGCCAACTATAGTCCAGTTCCATCATAGGCAAATGTACACTAATCCCCATCTGATATAAGAGATCTCTGTGTTCACTTTCCTTACTCTATGAATACTTATTATTCCTGAAACACAAGGTATTTAGAAAGGCCTGGGAGGGTAAGTGGTGAAGAGGGTAAAGGAGAAGATGGAGAGGGAGCTATAAACTGCAGAGACAGTAAAGTCAGTAGTAAAGAATGCCAAGTCTAGAGCCTGATAATTAGATTAGAATCCAAATGGTGCTACCCTGATTCAGCTCGCTTATTCATTCAATAAATATTAACTGAGCGCTTACTATGTGCCAGGCAATGTTTGAAGCACTTGGAAATGAAGTTACTTGCCTCTTGGTGCTTCAGTTTCCTAATTAGTTAAGTGAAAATAGTACCTATTTTATGGGATTGTTACAAGGGTTAAATGTGCCACTATTTATAAACACCTAGAGCAGTATGTGGCCCTAGGTAATCATTCAATATATATTGACTATTGTTATTAAAATAATTTTGTAAGAATATCAACTCAAGAATACAAATTTACTTGTATTATTAAGTGAAAAATATCAAACTGTGAAATAGCATTATCTCACCTTTAGATTGGAGAAGACACATGTCTATGTAATAAAAAAATTGAAATGATACACAATAAGATGTTAACAGAGGTTGTGTCTGAGAAAGGAGTTATGATGACTTCAATATATTTCTCTTTGCCTCTTCATATTATCCAGGTTTTCATAGGAATGGATGTTCCTCCTGAGTGAACATGTACTCCTCTTGCAGTAAGACTAATAAGGTTGTGCCTAAGTCACATGCACAGCACCCATAAGAAATATTGCTTTATAAGGTCATGAAGCCTGAACAGATTCCTGTAATTTGGGCTTCGTCCTATGGGGAGTAGGCATTCTCACTCTCAGTCATACTAGTACAAGTGTTTCCTCTTACTGAGTTCTTGTCCAGTGGATTTCAACAAATGAAGTCCAAGGACTAATGAAGGGTATAGAAATATGAAAGTTTATTTGTAAACCAAGGAAAGATAGAAATCCCCCCGCATGGGAGAAGGAGTCCCCAAAAGAAAGTAACCATAGAAGTTCTTGGGAGGTGAGCTTTTATACCCTATTGAGGTTCCCCATCTGCTCTTTTATGATTGGTCAAAATTGAGTCCTGGGGACCCTATGTCTTTTGACCAGATTCAATCCTTAATTTGAATCATTATCTCCTGGACCAGTGGGCTCTAATGTCCTGGTGCCATTTGTCTGCTCACCTCCCCATCCTTGTTTACACAGCTTGACCTCAGAATGCAGCCCACAGAAGGGGCTGAAGTTTTGTTCCGATTTCCATAGTCCTTGCCTGGCCATTGTTACCTTTATATCTCATTAACCTTTCCTGTTTTTATTCTTTATACAGTTGGCCTCCTTTAACCCTTCCTGTTCCCAGGTCCTCTGCCCTGCCTCAATACTGGGAAGAAGTCACCCTTGTGCTCACCCCAACTTCAGGGTTCCATTACTGAGGCAGAGGGGAAATGTATATTGAGTGACAACATATTCCCTGCCATAAGTGGGAATTAAGTCAAAAAGAATTCACCCATATGGTAGGAGAATTGAAAACCTAATGAGAACTGTACCCAGTAAATTTGAATAAGCTGGAAAGATGGGAGGATCGTAGGTTCAAGGACAGCCTCGGCAACTTAGTGAGGCTCTCAGCAACTAAATGAGACCCTGTCTCAAAATAGAAAGCAAAATAAGGCTGGAGGTAGAATGCCCCTGGGTTCAATCCCCAGTACTACACACACACACACACACACACACACACACACACACACACACACAAAGAAAGAACGTGATAATGGCAAAACAATTTATAAAACAAAGAGGGAGAAAAAGAAAATGGAGGTTGGATCTGAACAAAGCATAAAATATTAGATTTATAATACACTCAGAGATAAGATATAACCCAAGAACCAGAACAAGTTTCAGGATAACAGATCTCTCCTGTCCTTAAGAGAAATTTTCCACACTTGAGAAAATTAAATAAAATATTAAATATATGTTTTAAAATATCATGGTCAGGAGATAAATGGTAGAATTTAATTTGTTTAAGAGAGACTGCAAAATTAAAGAAAAATTAGGAGTAAAAGCACCACCATTAAGGACTAAGCAATAAACTAAATATAGAAAGGAACATAATCAAAATGGCTGAAGCCCAAGTCAGTGACCTGTAAGACAACCTTGGAGAAAATGCACAAATGAAAAGATAAAAGACAAAGCAACAAAAGCAAAGCAAGGACAATCATAAATTTGAGGCACAAACAAAAGAGATCCGATACGATGTCATGAAGCAGAGGACAAAATAAAGGAACCACCACTGTCCCCAAAATACTAACCAGTGGGTCCTAAAAGGTAACCTTTTAAAAATGTGAAACTTTAAAAATGACATAGAACTAATATATTTTGTACTATCAATAACAAAGCCAGTAATTATTGTGTGTGTATAAAAATTCCTTTGTCCCTCCCATCTCCACACATGATTGTTAACAATATACTATCACTAATTCATACCAAGTATTACTTAACCAAATTAAAAATAAATAACCAAATCAAAAATATACCCTACTTACCTGCATAAATGTCAATGACCTCCACTCTTATTCTTAGCACCAACAGACTGATGGCCCCTAACATTACAGCAGTTTTCATGAAGGAGGTGGGGTTTGAGAGGAGCCTTTGACTATAGATAGTTAAGATTCAAGCCGGGGGCTTTGAATGTCAGAAAAGGTTTCAGGAGGTGGGGATGATTTATGGTTTCTTAAATAGATTAGATATCAAGTGAGAGCAGCCAGGCATGGTGGAGCACTCTTGGAACTCCAGTACTTGGGAGGCTGAAACAGGAGGATCCAAGGTTCGAGGACAGCCTCAGCAAGTAGTGAGACTCTCATCAACCTAGTGAGACCCTGTTTCAAAATAAAAATAAAATAGGGCTGGGGGTGTAGCTCAGAGGTAGAATGCCTATGGGTTCAATCCCCAGTACCACCACAATAATAATAATAATAATAATAATAATAATAATGGCACATAGACTTTTTTAATTTGTAAAATAAATGTAAGCATTTCTATTTTTTAAAAAATCAATGTCAATGTTCTGGCCATGGTCTTTCTGTAAGGATCCCTCAGCTCCTCAGATCTTTCTTTTCACTTCCAAGTCTCCAACCTCGTTATAATGTGTGGACAAATATGGGATTAAAACCCAGAAGATTACTTCAGGTTAAAGAGAGGAAGAGTCTTTGCCAAATATCCTTTTGAGGTGTCAGGATAAACTGAGACTCAACTTTGAGGACTTTTGCAAACAAACAGAGCCAGTTACCCAAATTCTACAAGTGATCATTGATATCTACTACTACTCTTCCTCTTTTCTTCCCTCTTCCTCTCCCTTTGGATACCTTAGTAAGTCACTGGTTGGTGTGGTCCATGGAGCATCTGAACACCTGTGGGCAGGGGGTATTAGACATGCAGACCCCATGCTTACCATTCTCAATCTGCATTTTAACAAAATCTCAGGTGACTCATATGCATGTAAAAATTTCAGAAGCACTACCTTAAAGTATTACATTGCTTTTCTACCATACAATTTCTACTCAGAGGCAAAATTCACACCTAACAGTCTTTGGGGTGTTCTTATAAATCTAGGTTTACTTATATATTTTTTGGATTTAATTTCCATGTGTAAAAGGCCATAAGGAAAATAAAGATATTTGAATAGCTTACCAAATAGACATTCTTCTCCATCAAATTAAACCAAGAAATCTTAATGGTTTCCTCCTTTGCAGGAACAGTCTAGATCTTTTATTTTAGTAGAGTTTTTCTTAAAGTTCCAATCCACCTATTCTACTGTACTCAACACTGCTCTGAACCACTACTGGCAACGTAACAGTTACTAGACACTATTGTTTCTGACCACAGAACCATAATTCCCCAGTTGGGTTTGAAGAATCTGTGGATAGTAACCTTATCAGAACTGTTACCACTCAATGTCTCATCACTCAAGTGGATGATCAAGCCAAACCATAAAAATGGTGCATCTTCTAAGGAAGATGGTCAGGAGCAGATGGTTGGAACAGATTCCCCTCTAGAGCTTGCCAGGTTTCTCTACACTCAAATGTGTTTGGTAGGAATAACAGGAGTCATTCCTACCAAAATACTAAAAGGGCAGCTTGAGCCAGGTGTGGTGGCGCAGAGGCCGAGGCAGGAAGATCACAGGTTCAAGGACAGCCTCAGCAAGTAGTAAGACTCTCATCAACATAGTGAGACCCTGTTTCAAAATAAAAATAAAAAATAAGGTTGGGGGTGTAGCTCGGAGGTAGAATGCCTCTGAGTATAATCCCCAGTACTAAAAGGACAGCTTGGTCTATACTTCCCTAGATGAAACCCCTTCATACTGGATTGAAGGCTTATAAGATCATTCTGTATGCCATGTATTTCTCTTCCTTCATTCCATTCCTTCAATAAAATTGTTTTATTTTTTTAATTTATAAAAGGTAGCACAGTCAGACAAAAAGTACCTTTGCTAAAGTAGAATTCTGGAAGGGGAAAGAAGCACCATATGACCAAGCTATACCACTCTTCGGTATCTTTCTGAAGAAAAATTACCTAGTTTTGCCTACTCTGGGCAAGAAAATTTTGACTCTAATTACAGCACGGGATATCCAGTTCGGAATATATTATATGATGTGAACTACTGAACTTGGACTTTACAAAACCGACAAAAGCTTCACTGGAACCACGGAGCCCAGATTCCACAATCTAATCCGTGTTTGTTAAATACTGTTCCATACAGTAGTGAAGATCTGACTCATAAGAATCACCTGGAAGGGATCTTAAAAATAATAACAGCTTTATTGAGATACGATTCTCATTTAAAATGTACTACTCAATGGTCTTTAGTATATTCATGGAGTTGTGCAACCACCACCACAGTCAATTTTAGAATATTTTTGCCACCCCATAAAGAAGCCCCAAACCATTGACAGTCACTTTGATTTTTTAAGAAGATCTGATGTCTTTGTTAAATTTTCCTATAAAGAATAGGGTATTTGAATTTATGCAAATTTTCAGATCCCCCATTAACTCCTTGTGTGTGTGTGTGTGTGTGTGTGTGTGTGTGGTACTGGGAATTGAACCCAGAAGCATTATACCTCCAAGCTACATCCCCAGACTGATTTCTTTTATTTCTAATTTAGAAACAGGGTCTTACTAGGTTGCTGAGAGCCTCACTAAATTGCTGAGGCTGTCCTTCAACCTGCAATCCTCCAGTCTCAGCCTCCCAAGTACTGGGATTACAAGCGTGTGCCACCATGCCTGGCTAACACTTTTTTTTAATGGACACATAAAACCTATATATATTTATGGGGTACCATGTAATGTTTTAATACATGTCTACATTGTGTAGTGTTCAAGTCAGGCTTAGCTACTCTATCTCCTCAAACATTTATCATTTCCTTGTGGTGAAAACATTAAAATATTCTTGTAGCTTTTTTGAAATACACACTACATATTGTTATCTATAGTCACCCAATTATGCAATAGTGTACCAGAAATTCTTAATCCTATCTAACTATAACTTAATACCTATTAGCCAAAATTTATCCATCCTTCCCTCCTCTCTACTTTCCCCAGGTCATGAGGGGAAACTTTTTTTTTGGGGGGAGGACATTTTTACAACACAGATCCTAAGGCTCTATCCTCTGGATTCAGATTTTTTAGTCAAGTATGAAGTTTGGAATGGGCATTTTTTACAAACTCCACCAGATGGTCCTAATGCATAGCAAGGGTTGGGCACACGTACACAAGAGCTCTAAAGGCTACTCACTGGGTTCTGGTATCCAACTCTCACTCCTCCACACTTCAAACTGATAACCACTCATACAGAATGTTCATACTGTGTTCAACAGAACATGATTTCTTTGAGATGTTCATAACAAAGTAAGCAAAAAAAAGGTTCTACATTCAAAAAGATTTGCAAAACACTGAATTTAAATAAAGTTAGACTATTTGCTTTATTTCATATATCTAATGCATATTATGAATCCCCACCTAGAAGGACATGGGTATGGTAGTAGCATTTTCCTAATTTGTTTGATCATGGAGCACTCTTTTTAGTGTGTCATTATCCTAACATCTTGCAGAACTGGTGGTCTAAACAATACAGTTCAGGAAGCTGTCTTAAACCAGAGTGGCTAGAAAGCAGTGTCTCAAATGTTGCTGTCTGGATTCTTTACTGTGAGCCCCATTGTTCTTACACCTTTTCCCTACATTCTGCCTCCTTGTGCTGTAATGTTGAGAGCAGATGGTTGGAACATCCCTCATCTACAAGGGTAGAGTAAGCTACCCTTGTGTTCAGACACTGGTAGCTCACTCTTGATTGATGCACTGGCTCATGCATAGTCACTGAGGACTCAGCCATCACCATTGGTTGCCATGAAAGGCTTTCCTTCCCTCCATGCTGCTCTGCAGTATTTTCATTGTGATTGTGCTGGTTAGACCTCTCTGCTGATTCGCTTTCTCTCTCTCTCTCTCTCTCTCTCTCTCTCTCTCTCTCTCTCATTGGAGCTCATGTTCTTTCTGCGGATGTCAGCATTCCTGAGGTGGCAGTTGAAAAGAGACCCTCTATTTGAACCTCTCCATTATACTTCCTGTGTGATATCATTAAACACCTGTAGGCAATCCCACCATATTACAATATTCTCCATTGTATAAATGAAACTAAATATCATATGGATAAAACTAAAAAATGTCACAGGTTCAAGAACTCATTTCCCATTAATTATACTCTCTAAATTCATAAGGGAGCTTAAAGAATGCAAGAGGGGACAGAGCCTAGTATTTGGATGGAAAGATGTTAGAAGATTTTTTAGACAGATTATGCCCTCCCCATAACAAGAATCAATGTCCTAGTCAGAAATAGCCACCTGGATTTTATAAGCTTCAGATGTTATAGTGAGTTCCAGTCTTCTCCCAGTTCTGTTCCCCTCCTATCACCATGGCAATCCGTAAGACATAAGGGAAATCAGAAGTCTCTGATCTTATCTCAACCAGAGGCCCTAATATTCCTTTGACACTGAAAAGAGATGGTCACTACATATGAAAAACACATACTTTTGGCATTTCTCAATCCATACTCTATTTCAGAAAAACCTACAAATAGTCTAAAGCAAATGAGTCAGGAGAGAAGAAAGAAAAAGCATGCAGCAAAACCATCACATAATTACACAGCTGCTCCAATGAGGCTGCCCTAAAGAGGCAATGTCAGATAGCAAGAGAGGAGCAGATCTGAGAGACTTTTAACTCCTCAATTCTGTTTTAACATTAGGCCTCTGCATGATTAGTACTAGTGCTTTCTGTGATTGAATCATAATTACATATCCCTGAAAGAGAATACAGAGCTGGACCTAAAATCAAGCCCTGTGAAGTCTGGGTCCTGTGAGTGCAAGAGCACTAATTGACCCATGTGGCATCACCATGGTGACTGCACTTGAAGTTGTTCCTCCAAAGGCAACTTGACAACGGAGAGTAGCAAAACCATTAACAAAACTCCTCTAGAGACAAATGGAACTGATGGCTCAGTTATAGCTACTAAAGATATATGAAGCCCCAAGGAGAAGACAGGAGCGATTCTTCTCTGGCCCCTGTGAGTACTAACATATTATCCCCTAATCTCCACACTTCTCCAAAATGGAACTTGCTGCCAGGTAATGGAGTTGGAAGTACTTTTATAGTTAACTGTTTCTGTATCTTTGTTCCTTTGGACTCCTGTAACTTGTCATGATATTTTGGAATTGTTGATCCCAGAGAGCCTATACGATAAAGGACTGTTTGCTAAAGGCCTGCCTTTATTCCTCATTTGTTTTTCACTGTTCCCTAACCCAATTTTGGAATAATCAAGGGCCAACCTGTCAGTTCCGGTAGTAAATGGACTGCTGGCCACAAAGAAGTGAGATCCTTGTTGTCAGAAATATGCAGTTAGCTAATGACAAATAGCAGCTTGACCAGGAAACTGGGTGACATTGATTAAGTTCACCCTTTGTCAAAGAAGAATACACCCTACACATTACAAACTAGAAAATAGAGAATGTAAACC
This sequence comes from Glis glis, assembly GCA_004027185.1. Lineage (NCBI taxonomy): Eukaryota > Metazoa > Chordata > Mammalia > Rodentia > Gliridae > Glis > Glis glis. Next base: position 8,948 of record PVJS01017691.1, read on the forward strand.
TTGTCCTCAGCCCTGGGTACAGTTTCTGATTTATAAATTAGAATATGGTGGTGAAGCTGATGCTCCTCTTAACTTTGGGGTGTGGCAACCATGAAAATGTGCTAGAACTCCTGTTGTAAGGATCAGGAAGGACCAAGAGCCCCAGCTGCACCCCTCTGAATACATCACCACATCTGTAGCAGATCCATGCTTCCCCAGACAATCCTAAGCCTTGACTGTGCTTAGCCAGGGCAATAGTACAATCTGTTCTTACCAACTTCTCGAAAAGGTGACTTGGGCTGGAGAATTTTCCACTACCTGACACATTCTGAGAATTGCTTTCCCATCTGAGATCCTTCCTACAAACCCTCCTATCTTCTTCTTCTCTTTCATAGGTGTCAGATCTGCCCCACCCGCTCCTGCTCCCTCTCCCCTTTATCTTTCACAGGCATTTTCCCCAATAAATCTCCTGAAAATCTAACACAATCTTGGTGACTGCTTCTTAGAGAACTCAAATTGACAAAGTTTGTACATAATAATCAACATTTGAGTACTGATTTTATCTCCTTCAAAGTCTTTTCTTGTACATAATCTCATTTAATCCATATAATTGTTTATAAAGTTTTCTTGATTATCTTTCATGGATATACAAGTCTCTTCCTCCTTTATGGAACAATAATTTAGTATCTGTGACCCCATACTGCTAAACAAGAGTAAGCTGTTATCATCCTTCCATTCAATGAATATTGAGTTGCTTCTATGCACCCATCTCTGTGTTGGACTCCCTTGAGGACACATCATTGAACAAGATAGTCAGTCCCTGCTTCATGGAATTCACATTGAAAAAAAGATGATAAGAGATACACAGGAAAGAGTGTAGATGTCATTGGGATAGGGGATAGCCTGGGCAATCTAACTTTGGTAAATGGCATAGAGAAGGGTTTCCCTAAGACTTATCATGGAAGCTTGGTTCACAAGGTTGAGTGGCCATTATCTGGTTAAGGATATTTGAGCTAATACTGGGGGCAGAGTGGGGTCACTGAGTAGACAGAGAAAGAGCCTTAGGCAGGAAGCAACTAGGAACATTCAAAGAACTGAAGAAGGACCAGTGTATCTCAGCAGCAGAGAGTACATGGGAGGGAAGCACCTGGTGAGTCTGGAGAGGCGAAGGCCATGTCACCCAGCGCCTCCCTGGGGAGTGGCCACGATTTTGCTTATGCATCCCTCTAAAATAATTATGAAAAACTGTGTCCACTCACACATTGTCAATTCACATCTCCATGTGTGTGTGGAGGGGGGAGTACCAGGGATTGAACCCAGGAGTGCTCTACCATTAAGCTACACCCCCAGCCTTTTCGATTTTTTTTAAGACAGGGTCTCACTAAGTTGCCCAGAATGACTGGCCTCAAACTTATGATCCTCCTGTCTCAGCCTCCCAAGTACTGGGATTACAGGTGTGCACCACAGTACCCAGCTTCTTTTACATATAAATAGTTGCAAAGGATTTGATTTCTGGCATCTTGTAAATATTGACTTTTTAAAAATGTAACTATGCATCCAAGAAATATCTAAATACCAAGTTATTGATACCAAATATCATTCATTAAAAATATATTACAAGCTCATTATTAACACCCAGAAAACTACATCATTCTTATTTTTACTTGAACTTTTATTTTGATTCCACTTTTCCATGGAATGTCATGTGAAATATTTTCATTATCTATTTTTACTGATCACCTTTCATCTTGCTCCACAACAAAATAAATGTGTATAAATTCATGAACTCATAGGCTCTTGAGGACAAAATTTTTCCTTCTGTGTCGAATTATTACTACAATTATTATAATTATTATTAATATGTAGTTTCTTAAAAGCAATATAAATATATTTGAAATTCTAAACATAAAATAAAAATTAGAATTTTTTCCTTAGTGGGATGGATGAGGATTTTATATTTCATTCATGTTTTGGCAGATGAATATTATTTGTTGCTATAATGAGATTGGGTTAGTATCAATTCAAATGTGTTTTGGGGGTTTTTGTAAGCTTTGAGAATCTTTGTTCACACATAAAAATAGATGGAATTCAAGCAGAACTTTCTATAGAAATGCCATTCAACTCTTTGAACCTCTCCCACTTTACATGCCAGCACCGCAGTGGCACATCTTCAAGTATTATTTTTGTGATCCATCCGCTGACAACTCAATTCGGTTTTCTTCAATTTTATTGAAAGTAAAGAAATTGAAATCATCCTGAATTATGAATAGATTTGTTATCCATCATTAGAGAAATTCATTTCTCAACTTCTGGGAAATATATTCCAAAAAAACATTTCCAAGTTGATCAGGTGACTATTAATTGTACCTCTTAGTCTTTCAATTTGAAGCATCTTCTTTAACCTGCTATACTCAGAACAGGTTAGGAAAACTACTGTTAATTACAGTCAATAACAAGCTTTAACAAACTGAGTATGTAACTTGAAGTTTAAGAAGAATAAAAGCATTAACAAAGGTATATTGAAAGTGCCCATTATAGCCAGGTGTGGTGGTGCGAGCCTGTAATCCCAGTACTTGGGAGGCTGAGACAGGAGAATGGCAGGTTCAAGCCAATCTCAGCAACTTATTGAGGCCCTCAGCAATGTTTCAAAATGAAAAATAAAAAGGGGCTTGGGGTGTAGCTCAGAGGTAGAAAGTACCTGGGTTCAATCCTCAGTACCAAAAAATAAAGAATAAAAAACACCCATCATATAAAACTAATTAATAAAGCTGCTATTTGTTGTCAAACCCAATAACCAATCAGAATTCTGACTTCATTTTTCATTTCAAATAGCCCTGTGACAGCATCTCCCTCTTGAATTGTAATGGTAGATATATAGGTAGAGAAGGCAGGGAGTCCCACCCGAATTCATCACCTCAATATGAGAAAGCATGGACACCTCTGCTCCAGGAACAAATATGGCTTTTGGTGTGATTCTTATTATCAGCTTCTGAAAATAAATTAGATTCACTGTACTATGCAAGGTTAAAGATATTTACTGCAAACTCACAGAAATATGTAATTGCAAAAATTATTATTATTAGCATCTGTTTACATTCAACTAGAATTGTTTAATGATTGGGCTGCTTGCATAGTTACAGAGTAAGATCAAATAGAAAATTTGTTTAAAAACAATTTTCTATGGTGGGTAAGGAAAATGGATAAGAATAAATAAACTCAAGTAATCATCATTAATTACATTAAAAGCACTACAGTGGATCTTGTGTGGTAACCAAGAGCAGGAATATGGCTTTTAATCACCCCAGTCCAATTTAATTCACCCACAAAACACAGCTATTATTTGGTCCATGTCCTAGCAGAACTTATGTTTTCACTGACTAAACAATACATATTCTTCCCCATGTGAAATTTAAAAGTCAAAAAAAATGATGCAGAAAATACAGAATTATAGTCTTTCAAAAGACGAAAGGGGTAACAGTGAACAAAAATAGTCAGAACAGGCTTCAAAGATCCTGATCTGAGACTTGAAGGACAGGTTAGGTGGAAATATAGCATTTGAGGAAGAGGGCCCAGTATAAGGAAAGGCTTAAAGGTGCTTCAAGGGTCAGTGGAAAAACAGCCAGTCAAGTGCAATGGCTTTGAATTAGAGAACAACATAGGAAACATTCAGATTATAAAGAGCCTGAAAGGAACCCACAAAGACAGACTTTAATATGCATGAGAAGGGAGGTGTCTGCTACTGTCTCTGGAAGGGCCAAGCATCCCCTCCCATGGGTGATTGCTAACATCTCCTAGGCCTCTAATGGTCAAGCTCACAGAAGATACTTAAGTTTAAATGTTCCTTGTACGCCTGTAAGATAATTCTGCTTTCTAATGTGATCTGTTTTCTTATACTCAAAGCCAATTCTAAGATTTTAGGAGGAAGAAGAAGAAGAAAAAAAAAAAACAAGAGTCTTCTTATGCAAGCATCTATACAAATTTACAGCAAAATATAGCTTTTTACTACAGAAAATACAACCATTTCCATTTTTTTGAGCTCATGGATTTTTATTTAAATTCCCTTTAAATTTGCAAGCATATGTTTTCTGTTTTGATCCATTTTTGTTTTGTCTCTGATTTAGTTTTGTTTTGTCTAGCTGGAGACTTCCTGGGTCTATCTTTTTTATTTTTTTTCTCCTGCTGTCTTTACTCAGCAGCTATTCAAAGGTTAATTCACTGTTCAGTATCTTTAGGTTTTGTTGTATTGTATATAATGTGTCTGTCTACATAGTACCACAAATTAGCATATTAATAAATGAGCACTCATAAAATTAAAAAAACAAAATCAAATGCCTCTGAGTTCACATGACTTAAATAAACCTAACAAGTGAGTAAATTTAAGATGTGTTCATGAGAGTAAAATAAAAATGTCCTAAAATTATTAACACATGCCTTTTTCCCTAGGTAAATGATCAATCAAGATTATATCTACCTATATAGGATGTTTCCAAATACAATGTTTATTGCTCTTAAAAGTTTTGTTTTGTTAAGAAAATTGTTTTAAGACACTAATGATGTTTATCTGATGTCTTGATTTTTCAAGGGTAATTTAAAATTTAATTATTAGATTAAATTGGGTAAATACAAAATGTAACTAATGCTTTAAAATGCTCATGGCTTCTTAGGATCTAAAATAATATTTTAGTCAATTAAATGGGCTTCTAATATTGTAAAATTGCTTTGTTTTGGGGTCTTTACTAAAAGACAACAAAATTTGCTGGAAATCATGGTTCAGGTCAATGTGTAAATTTTTATACATTGCTTTTATAGACACAACTATGTATTCTTTTACCTGAACACCCTAAAATTTCAAAAATAATGATCAGACCAATGAACCACTCCTTAACAAACTTTAGCTGATAGAGCTACAGATGCTGGATGTCCAGAGTTTTGTTCCCTTACTAGCCATTGTCCTAGGAAAACTAAACATAGATAGACTATATACACTTCCCTTTGGCAACAAGGGAAAGACACCAACAGGCAGCAACACATGCTGCATTTACCACAGTGCAATCGGCCCGGGATCATCAGGGTCTGGTCTCCTGACTCAGTGACACCCCACCCCAGATGCATCACATATGCATCTGGCAGTCGTAACTAGGTATCAGCTCTTTGTCACGCTGGTAAACATGGATAAACCCAGTAGACACGCCTCATTTATGGCCATGCATAAAATGGGCACCAGGTAGCCCAGAGGATGCTCTGGGACAAGTCGCACAGCCAGAGGACTAAAAGGACGCTTTTATTTCTCCTCTGTCTCTCAGATGGGAAATGGCCCATCTGCCGAGTCTGCCAGCACCCCATTAAATTCCTAGTCTTTTTCTGTACCTGAGTTTGGTAGCAAAAATCCAAACAGAGGATGGCCACCAAAAAATGTAAACAGTGACACTAACTTGCAACTAGATCTGTTTTACAAGAGGAAAGTAAGGGATCTAAAGTTTGTATTAGGGAGAAATCCAAAGCTCTGCCAACAAGGTAAATCAGATATGGCCCTTTTGGCCACACTAACAGATAAATAATTGTCATACCACCAGATCTCCAAAAGACAAAAAACCAAATAAATAAAAAGAAATACTTATAGGTTATAGGCATGAGGAGATATTATAATAAAGAAAGTTTTTTTTAAAAAAAGGAGGTAAATGCTTTTAGGTAGAAAAGAATTTTGTATGGCAAGAATTTTGTCCTAAATGACTGAGTTATCCCATAGGGAAAAAGAAAGATGAGAACAAAAATCAGAAGGCTAAGCAAGTCGCAGAGGGTTTGAAGAATAACTTTGCAAATAGGTTTGCAAATAATTTGTAAAGGGTAAAACTTATTATAAAAAAAGGTTGTATGTGATAAAGCTGGTTGGTTAAGATTAAAGGAAATTGTTTAAAGGGTTTTCTAAAAGTCACATGAAATGCATGTTTGAAACAATTTGGTTTTCTTAAGATATTGATCTGCCTTTGGTAGAAATTTACAAAAACAAGCCTAGAGAGCAAAAATTTTACATCTTATTAAGGTAATTTCCTGTGTTTCCTGCTGTCTATTGACAACAGTGTTTTAGATGTTTGTATTCTCAAAATGTACAGGACTTCTAAAATACAAAATGTAAGATTACTAAACTAATGACATCTAAACAAAACAAAATGGTGATAGCCTTTCCAGGTTTATGTTTATATGTTCCTGATTACATTATGACCATCTTCTTTATGCAAAGATACAAATGGGATTTGTTTTACTCCTGATAATTCTGTTTTGTGCTTTTCTTATAAAACTATATAACTGTTGTTTGTTAACATGTAATGGAAGTACAACACACAAAGACAGCTTAAAAGGTAAAACTGACCTTCTGGGTGTTCAACAACTAAGACTTAGAAAACAATCAGGAAATAAAAGGACAGGAGAAACAACCAATATTTTGGTCCTAAGTTCTCCAAGGTCAAATAGGAATCAGGGATAATGGGACTTCACTCAGTGCCCCTCCAACTCCGGTGAGTCATCTGACTTCCCAAAACAGGGAGATCATGAAGGCCTCAGAGGCTGGGAGCCTCAAGCACATACTCTGCAAAAAGGAGAGTCACCAAAGAGAAAATGTCCTCTGTGCTTCAAAGAAAGTCAAATGGTCAGTGAGACAGAGACCCGTGCTGGCTGATGGTATAACAGATGGTAGAGGTAAAGCCTCACCAAGTCACTAAGAGTAACCCTGAAGAGCCTTGACTGACCTTAACAACAAAAATGTTAGACAAGCCGGGCATGATGGTGCATGTTTATAATCCCAGTACTTGGGAGGTTGAGACCGGAGGATCCAGGTTCGCAGACAGCCTCAGCTACTTAGTGAGGCCCTCCGCAACTTAGTGAGACCCTGTTTCAAAATAAAGAATAAAAAAATAGGGTTGTGGGTGTAGCTCGGAGGTAGAATGCCCCTGGGTTCAATCCCCGGTACCACACAAAAAAAAATGTTAGACAAACTTATGTTTGCCCAACATTGGGCTAACTACTTGGTCTTACACACCCAGTGGGAAAGTATAACCAAAAATAAGTGTGCTATTCTGGAGTAAAAAGGAGTCATACTCATGGAGCCATTTAAAAGACCATCCACATAATTTACTTATCTTCTGACTTTGGCTCCCCCTTATATTCTATGTTATAATTTACAATGGTACTTCTGCTGTTAGGCTCACAAAAAAATAAGATATGACACCAAATGTCCAAAACCTCCCTCCAGTTAAGTCCTTATTAGATGCTGTAAGGTAAACCTGTCATTCTTGAGATTTTACAGGTCCAAGACCATCAGACACTACAAAAAGTGGAGATTCCTATTTCTGTAAGCTCCTGGAGGATCTGAGTCCTGTTCAGAATCCTACAGACAAAAAAGCCTGTTTCAGCTAAGTTAAAGACATGCTTGGTTTTTTTTCAGGCTTTGTGCCAACTTTTAACAATGTTATATATATAAAATGACCCATGGTTTATATAGATGGGTTAGCTACCTGTCCTCCAATTTAAAATGCTAACAGGTGGATGGCCCAAGATAAAGGGTTATAAAAAAGAATACCATTATGGCAAGATATATGGATTATTGTATAATATACTAATGTATCAGTTTCTTCATATAGATAGCCACTGAACCACCATGAATGACTTTGAGCCAAGATCACCAGTCTCCTTCAGCCTTCCATCTCCAGGTGATTATGAAAACAAAACATCATGAAGAATCCCTTTTTCCACAGTCCTCTAGATCATCCATCCCCTGAGACCCTAAATTGCAATACCCTGGCAGTGCCCCCTACCAGCTGGAAGCAGTTAGAGTGGTCATCACCCCCATTTCCCTAACAGCAGTTAGGGTCACATCATCAGAGGGGGGACATGAGGAAGGGCAGAGTGAGGCAGGACAGAGGACCTGGGAACAGGAAGAATTAAAGCAGTCATTTGCATCCCCTCTTCTGTGAGGCTGGGGGAGGTAAGCAGGAAGCTAAGAGACTGAGGGGCACCAGGGAATCTGGGCCCTGGCCAGCCCACAGATAATCATTCAAATTAAGGATCAAAATTGTGCAAAGGTCATTGGTTCCTCAAAACCCAATTCTGACCAATCAAAAAAGAACAGATAGAAAACCTCAGGAAGTTTTAAAAGCCCACTCTCCAAGAGCTTAAAGGTCACTCTCTTTCCAAGACTCCCCCGCTTTGGGGGAGGGAAGCCACTTTGTCCTCTATCTTTCCCTAACTTAAAATAAACTTTTATATTTCTATAAAAAAATTGATGGAGAAATAAAAATGTTCCAAAGCTGGGCATGGTGGTGCACACTTGTAATCCCAATACTTGGGAGGCTGAGACAGGAGGATTGCAGGTTCGCGGCCAGCCTCAGCGACTTGTGAGGCACTCCGCAACTTAGTGAGACCCTGTTTCAAAATAAAAGAATAAAATAGGGCTGGCGGTGTGGCTTGGAGGTAGAATGCCCCTGGGTTCCATCCCCAGTACCACACACACACACACACACAAAAAAAAAACTTTTAAAAATGTTCCGAGATAAGCAGAAACTTAAAGAATTCATGACGACCAAGCTAGCACTAGAGAAAATCCTAAAAGAAATAAAACACAAAGAAGAAAAAACAAGCAAATTCCTGAACCAGAGAAGAGGTGAACTCCACCAGGTGGGCAGCTAAGCAAGGAGATATGACACTACATCAAATGGAAAAGAGAACTCAACATGATAGGAAACAAAAATCATTTCAATAATAACATTGAATGTCAAAGGTCTTAACTTGCCAATTAAAAGACATAGACTGGCATTGTGGATTAAAAAGCATAACCCAACTATGCTGCTTACAAGAAACTCACCTTCTAGCCAAAGCTATCCATATGCTAAAGATGAAAGGATGGAAAAAATATATACCATGCAAATGGAGACTGAAAACAAGCAGGGGTAGCAATGCTTATATCTGACAAAACAGACTTTAAGCTAAAACACATCAGAATAGACAAAGCAGGTCACTTCTTCTTAATAAAAGGAACAATCCAACAAGAAGATATAATGATAGTAAACATTTATGCTCCAAATATGGGTGCACCCATGTTTGTAAAACAAAGTCTTCAGGACTTCAGGTCTCAAATAGACCCAAATACAATAATATTGGGAGACTTCAACACACCACTCATGCCACTAGATCGATCCTCCAGACAAAAGATGAGTAAAGACTCTTCAGACCTAAAGAAAACTATAAACCAAATGGACCTAATAGACATATACAGAATATTTCAACCAGCAACAGCTGAAAACACATTCTTCTCAGCTGCCCATGGAACCGTCTCCAAAATAGACCATGTCCTGGGCCGCAAAGTAAGCACGAGCAAATTCAAAAGATGTATATAATCCCCTGCACCTTCTTAGATCACAACAGAATGAGAGTAGAAATTAACAACAGGAAGACCAAAAGTAATCATATAAGTACATGGAGACTGAATGATGCATTCTTGAATGAGGACTGGATCAGAAAAGAAATAAGGGGAGAAATAAAAATATTCCTGGAGTTAAACAAAATAGAGACACAATGTACCAAAATCTATGGGACACTTGGAAGTCAGTGTTAAGAGGAAAATTTATAGTGCTGAGTGCCCACATAAGAAAACCAGAAAGTCACCAAATAAACAACCTAATGACACACCTCAAGGGCCTAGAAAATCAGGAACAATTGAAGTCCAAAGCCAGTAGAAGGCAGGAGATAACTAAAATCAGAGCAGAAATCAATGATATAGAGAATTAAAAAACAATACAAAGGATCAACAAAACAAGAAGCTGTTCCTTTGAAAGATTAACAAGATTGACATTTCAAGATTGACATTTCAAAATCTTTTCTTTGAAAAGATTAACAAGATTGACAAACCATTAGCTAACCTAACCAAAAGAGAGAATCAACCCAAAATACTAAAATCAGAAATGAAAAAGGTGACATCACCACAGATAGTGGAGAAATTCAGAGGATCATCAGAAACTATTTTGAAAACCTATATTCCAATAAATTGGAAAACATAGAAGAAATCGACAGATTTCTAGACACAAACAACCTACCTAAATTGAACCATGAGGATATAGAAAACCTGAATCAACCAATAGCAAGCAAGGAGATAGAAACAGCAATAAAAGTCTTCCATCAAAGAAAAGCCCAGGTCCAGACAGGTTTCCAGCTGAATTCTGCAAAACCTTTACAGAATAACTAAAACCAATACTTCACAAGTTATTTCATGAAATCAAAAGAGATGGAATTCTTCCAAATTTCTTCTATGAGACCAGCATCACATTAATACCAAAGCCAAATAAAGATACCTGAAGAAAATAAAATTACAGACCAATATCACTGATGAACATAGACACAAAAATTCTAAACAAAATACTAGCCATGCATGTTCAAAATCACATCAAGAAAATTGTATACCATGACCAAGTTGGCTTCATCCCAGGAATTCAAGGCTGGTTCAACATACACAAATCAATACATGTTATTTACCACATAAATAGAACTAAGAACAAAAAATCACATGATCATCACAATAGATACTGAAAAAGCATTTGACAAAATCCAACACCCATTCATGTTAAAAACTCTACAGAAAATCAGAATAGAAGGAACGTACCTCAACATCATTAAGTCAATACATAATAAACCCAAAGCCAACATCATATTAAATGCGGAAAAACTGTAAGAATTCCCCTTTAAATCAGGAACAAGACAAGGGTGCCCACTCTCACCACTCCTTTTCAATATAGTCCTCGAGACTCTTGCCAGAGCAATAAGACAAGAGAAGGATATCAAAGGAATTCAAATAAGAAAAGAAGAATTAAAATTATCTTTATTTGCAAATGACATGATCCTATATCTAGAAGACCCAAAAAAATCAACAAAAAGACTACTAGAGCTGACAAACAAATTCAGCAAAATAGCGGGATACAAAATCAACCTAAAAAAATCAGTAGCTTTTCTTTTTTTTTAAGCCTACAGCACCCAGTATTCCCAGGCAATCTCCCATCTACTACTAACCAGGCCCGACCCTACTTAGCTTCCAAGATCAGACAAGATCGGGTGCGTTCAGGGTGGTATCACCATAGACACAGTAGTTTTTCTATATGCCAACCATGAATCCACTGAGAAATCCAGAAAACAATACCATTCACAATAACCTCAAAACCAATCAAATTCCTAGGAATAAACCTAACCAGAGGTAAAAGACCTCTACAATGAAAATTATAAAACACTAAAGAACGAAAATGAAGAAGATCTTAGAAGATGGAAAGATCTCCCATACTCTTGGATAGGCAGAATAAATATTATCAAAATGGCCATTCTGCCAAAAGTGATCTACAGAGTCAATGCAATCCCTATCAAAATACCAATATCATCCTTCAAAGACCTAGAAAAATAGGTCATTAATTTCATATGGAGAAACAAAAGACCCAGAATACCAAAGCAATTCTCAGCAATAACAACCATGCAGGAGACATCACAATTCCTGACTTCAAATTATACTACAGAGCTATTGTAATAAAAACAGCATGGTATCAGCACAAGAACAGACACATAGACCAATGGAACAAAATAGAAGATACAGAAACAAATCCACAAACTTATAGCCAATTGATTTTCGACAAAGGTGCCAGACACATACGTTGGAGAAAAGACAGCCTTTTCAACAAATAGTGTTGGGAAAACTGGTTATCCATTTGTAGAAAAATGGAACTAAATCCTTACCTCTCACCCTGCACAAGAGTCAACTCGAGATGAATCAAAGACCTGGAAGTTAGACCAGAGACTGTGAAATTACTAGAGGAGGGTATGGGTCCAATACTCCAACATATAGACACAGGTAGAAATTTCCTCAACAAGACTCCCAAAGCCCAGGAAATTAAAACAAGAATTAATAAGTGGGATGGCATTAAACTAAAAATCTTCTGCACATAAAAGGAAACCATAAAGAATCTAAAAAGAAGGCCTATGGAATGGGAGAAGATCTTTGCCAGCTATCCCTCTGACAGAGGACTAACATCTAGAATATACAAAGAACTTAAAAGACTTTACACTAAAGCCGGGCGTGGTGGTGCACGCTTGAAATCCCAGTACTTTGGGAGGCGGAGACTGGAGGATCCGGGTTCGCGGCCAGCCTCAGCTCTCTTGCTCTCTCTCTCCCTGTCTCTCTGTCTCTCTGTCTCTCTGTCTCTCTCTCTCTCTCTCTCTCTCCTTAGTGAGGCCCTCCGCAACTTTGTGAGACCCGGTTTCAAAATAAAGTATAAAAAATAGGGCCGGGGGCGTAGCGCGGAGGTAGAATGCCCCTGCGTTCAATCGCCGGTACCGCAAAAAAAAAAAGACTTTACACTAAAAAAACAAATAACCCAATCAAGGAATGGGCAACCGAATTGAATAGACACTTCACAAAAGAAGAGACACAAATGGCCAGTAGATACATGAAAAAAGTGTTCAGCATCATTAGCAATCAGGGAGATGCAAATCAAAACTACTCTGAGATTCCATCTAGTCCCAATCAGAATGGCAATCATCAAGAAGTCAAATAACAATAAATGTTGGCGAGGATGTGGGGATATAGGAACTCTTCTGCACTGTTGGTGGGAGTGCAAACTAGTTCAGCCTCTATGGAGATCAGTGTGGAGATTCCTTAGAAAAGTGGGAATGGAGCTGGCCGTAGTGGCTCACGCTTGTAATCCCAGTACTTGGGAGGGGGAGATCGGAGGATCCGGGTTTGCAGCCAGCCTCAGCTACTTACTGAGGCCCTCCGCAACTTCGTGAGACCCTGTTTCAAAATAAAGAATAAAAAATAGGGCCGGGAGTGTAGCTCGGAGGTAAAACGCTCCTGGATTCAATCCCCAGTACTGAAAAAAAAAAAACTGGGAATGGATCCATCATATGATCCAGCTATACCACTCCTGAGTATAATTCCAAAGGAATTGAAACCAGAGAACAACAGTAATATAAGCATACCCATGTTCCTAGCAGCACAGTTCACAATAGCCAAATTATGGAATCAACCCAGGTGTCCATCAACAGATGAATGGATTACAAAACTATGGGAAATGCACACAATGGAATTCTACTCAGCAATAAAGAAGAACAAAATTGTGTCTTTTGCAAGAAAATGAAAGGACCTGGAGAACATTATGTTAAGTGAGATCAGCCAATCACAGAAAGTGAAGGGTCATATGTTTTCTCTGATATGCATAAGTAGAGAGTAATTGGGATACCAGAGAGACCCCAGACAACAGTGGAGAGGCCTCAGTGGAGGCGGGGAGGTGGTCAAAGGGAAGAGTGAGGTTCATTAATGGAATTACTACCATCGACTATGTGTACATATGAGAATATACCAACGTCAATCTCAACTCTCTATATTGGGAAGGGGGGAAATGGGGAGGTGGGGCGGGGGCACCAAGTGCTATGTGCATGTATGTCACTGTCAATAAGATTTTCATTATGATATGAGACTACAATGTACCAATACAAGCATATTTAAAAAATAAATAAATAGGGCCGGGCGTGGTGGCGCATGCTTGTAATCCCAGTACTTTGGGAGGCGGAGACCGGAGGATCCGGGTTCGCGGCCAGCCTCAGCACGCACACGCTCTCTCTCTCTCCTCTCTCTCCTCTCTCTCTCTCTCTCTCTCTCTCTCTCTCTCTCGCTCTCTCTCTCTCTCTCTAGTGAGGCCCTCCGCAACTTCGTGAGACCCGGTTTCAAAATAAAGCATTAAAAAATAGGGCCGGGGGTAGAAAGCCCCTGCGTTCAATCCCCGGTACCACAAAAATAAATAAATAAATAAATAAATAAATAAATAAATAAATAAATAAATAGATAGATAAATAAATAAAAGGTATTGAAGTAAGCTGGGTGTCAGGTGGTGAGGGTGAGGCTAAGATGTAGCCAAGAGAGCACTCAGCTTTAACTCTTCTGTACTAACTGGCCTCATGATCCTGGACAATTCAATCCATTTCTTTGGATCTTTATTTTCTCTACTCCAAGGATCCCGTGGGGGTTAAATAAGCATTTTGGAGACAACAGTGAACCAACAAGAACACCAATAGGTAAGGATTTGTTTCCTAACTCTTCTTTGAGCCAAACCAGATTGATTTTTATTTGCTTTTATTTTCATTTGTTTTTATTTTTATTTGGGATCTTCTCCATAACATTTGGAGGAAAGTTTCTGCTGCTTAAAAAGTTTTCCAAAAACTGGACTATAGGAGTCTCCTTCAAAGACATTAAATTCTGAGGCTCTGGGGAGGAGAGCAGTTTTATTCGAGAAGACTTGGTAGGACCTGGTAACTGACTGGATTAAGAAGGGAGGAGAGAAAGGTGTCAGAGAAGATTGGATGAGTGGAAGACAGGAAGCAAAAATGAGTGAAAGGAAGAGGAATTCGCTCCTGGGAGAAAACATTGAGTTTTCCCTAAAGTGAACATGAAGGCATAAACTGGTATGAAAGTATGTGCTTTCTCTTCATTGTTTTTCTAATACTCTCCAATAGGTCTAGCCCTACAATCTGAAACATCCAAAAGAAGGATAATTATATTTGACACGTAATCTAAAATATTATATATTGTGCCTTTCATTATTATTTAGAAATGAAGTTGTTAGCCGGGCGTGATGGTGCACGCTTGTAATCCCAGTGCTTGGGAGGCTGAGACCAGAGGATCGCAGGTTCCCGGCCAGTCTCAGCTACTTAGTGAGGCCCCCTGCAACTTAGTGAGACCTGTTTCAAAATCAAGAATAAAAAATAGGGCTGAAGGTGTACCTCAGAGGTATAATGCACCTGGGTTAAATCCCCAGTACCACAAAAAAAAAATGAAATGAAGTTGATAAAATCTCTAAGAATAAAATTTAAAAAAATTTAATGTGTACTTAGGCAAAGTGCTTTTGCTTCAGTTAATACTGTTAGTAGAGATATTTGCATTAAATCTTTAGGTAGGGCTTAAACTACTGGTTTTAATTTTCTATTTCCCATATGTATACTAAGCCAAAATCTCAAGAAGCATTTTTCTCCTAAGATACCTCTTTCAAAATAAATTTTATTTGATATTAATTTGATATCCTCTTTTGAAATATTACCTTTGCCCTGGATTATTCATGCTACATTCTGGGTGATACATTCGAGAATTCTTTGAACAAGTGAAACTATAACCCTTCCATGTGTAAAGTCAGCATATATTTTAAATTTTCTTTCACAACTGCAGTATCACAGGCAACTGGGAACAAAAGCTACAGGGAACAGAGTGTAATGGATCGTGATGACTATCTCAGAACAGCTTGAACCTCCTTGTAGCCTACAAGAAGGCTATGTGAGCTGAATTCAGAAGCACTGAAAATGGATTTTACTGCAAGCCACACAGTTACAGGGAACAAATATGCTTTTCTGTAATTTATAACAATAGAAGGACTCAAATAAAAGGATTTATTCCAATGAAAAGATGTGTTATCCCCCATGTCCCTCCATTTTGTACATTTCTTCTTAATACAAAGTACACGCATAAATACGCACAGATGGATTCTAAATCACTAGTATATTTTGTTCCAATTGCTCCCTACTAATGCAACAAATTGCATTTTTCTATCATTTTGTTGATGTTATGGTTCTTGTCTCTTGTAAATGGAATTATTACTACTATAGTAAATCAGTTGAATTCTAATGTTTTGAAGCACAAGAGAGGTCAAAAGAGTGAGTTTTTGATTCATTGTCTCCATATTTGGATTTAAAATAATTGTGTTAAGGACAGAAACAAAAGAAGGAAGGAAGGAAGGAAGGAAAATATACCATGTTTCCATTCTATTCTAGATTTTAATATCCCTGATGTATATTGCCCTTGTGCTATCTCCTTGGCAGTAATTCTCATTAAATACAGGCCACTTTTGTTCAAATTAAATTCTTCAAGCTATGCTCAACATCAGCAGGCTGTTAATGAACAGAAACCTCCCACATCCTAGAAAATCATGTCCTTTCAGTGTGACTGGATGACACCCTTCAATTCCCTGCTACAGGATTATAACAGAATGGATTTGGGGAAGATAATGCCCAAGATTATTTGACAGTTGGTAATGCTGCTCTGCCACAAAGGTGATCCCACCCATCCCTCACTCCCTGGCTGAAAACCTGGCATGCTCAAATGGAATCCTTTGTCAGCAGAGAATGCCATTGTCAAATGGCTCCTTGGTTGCTTGAGAACCATGACAGAGAGAGAGATTTAGCTGCTCATCAAGCATATTCGTCTATTTTTTTCCCTAGGAAGAAAACAAAACTCTTCATTAATCCCATTTCTCTTAGGCTAAATCCTCCAAGCATAAGCTCACACTCCTCCCCCCTTTTCTTTTCTTGTGCTGTGTCTCGCCAAACCATTTCTGACCAAAAGACATGAGCAAGAACTTAATGGTGCAGAACAAGCAAGTCAGCTCTCTCTGCAGTACACCCCATCACAATGAGTATGTGTTCCCCATGACTCAGAATGAATCATACGGAGAAGAAAAATAACAGCACAAAACTGTAGCTTGAGAAATAAATGGCAATGTGTGATGTGCAGAAAGGAGACTGTGCTGCTGATCATGGCTCCCCAAGAGCTACTCATCCTGCCTGCTGCATTCTCCAAGGAACAGGCACAATGTGGAGCAGCTTTCCTTCCAGAAGGAGGCAAAGCACTGTTGTTTAGACACACTCTGGCAAAATAAATCACTTATCTCTGTTCTCCCAAACTACATGTTGTATCAATACCATTGGTATCTGTGAAAACCTATTTGCATTTAGACTTTTAATTGCCCTGATTTTCAGCCCTTTATATGAAAGTTAAATATATGTATATGTGCAGACACACACATACACATATGAAGGTTCATACAAATTATATTTTGTGTGTGAAACATAATATATACATTATAGAATATATTACAGAATATATATTCAAAATATTCAGAAGTTACATAATATATATTCATAAATATTGAAAAGGGGATGTTCTTCATGTTATACTTACTTCCTCCATTTTCATGTTTTATAATTGAAATACAGATGTCCCTTACTAGGAATAGTCATCAAATTTCCCTCTGTGTTAGATCAGCCAGCTCATGCTGACCCAGCCCTGCTCTCTCATTCTACTTGCTACTGGAATTTTCCTACCTTGCATCCTCCCTTTCCCCCTCATTCCTGTTGTCCCACTGCTGCCTGGATCCTTGTTGCCTCCACTCCACATTTCACGTCCCACTTTTGACTTGACCTCTCAGCTGGTGAGCTAGGAAACCAATGGTAGAGGATGAGTGTGAGGAATGGGAAAGGAGATAAGGGCAGGGAAAACTTGCCTGAACATCCATGCTTTTAACCACACCTCTATACCACCTGTGAGAGAAAACTCTAAACCAACAGCTAACATAATGAGAGGTAAAACACAAGAGGTATTCCCATGAAAAATAAGGATCAAAGAAAGAAAATACACTATTATTCATTGTTTGGAATTGAATTTTTTAAATGTAAAGAAATAAAAATAAAAATAAGCACTTCACTAGAAACAAGGACCCAAAATCATTATTTGCAGCCAGTAGGAGAATCATTCGAAAATCTTTTCAAGCCGGGCGTGGTGGCGCATGCTTATAATCCCAGTACTTAGGAGGCGGAGACCGGAGGACCCGGGTTCGCGGCCAGCCTCAGCTACTTAGTGAGGCCCTCCTCAACTTCGTGAGACCCGGTTTCAAAATAAAGTATAAAAAAATAGGGCTGGGGGTATAGCTCGGAGGTAAAACGCCCCTTGGTTCAATTCCTGGTACCGCAAAAAAAAAAAAAGAAAATCTTTTCAATTAATTTTTTTACATGTCAGCAAAGTAATCAGATAAAAGATAAATATACATTTCAATTGCCCAAATCCCATCAATGATCAAAAAGATAAAATGGGAGAAAACCAAGTTCATGCAAAATCATACAAAACATTAAAAAAAATCTGTGAATAAATCTAATCAAAAAGGGTATCTCATATATATATTTATATATATATATACAAAATTTTGTATATATATATATATATATATACAAAATTAAGGAATTTTACTGAGGAAATAAAATACTTATATTAAGAAAGAAAAGCCAGGCATCGTGGTGCATGCTTATAATCCCAGTACTTGGGAGGCTGAGACCTGAGGATCAGGGTTTGCGGCCAGCCTCAGCTACTTAGTGAGGCCCTCTGCAAATTAATGAGATCCTGTTTCAAAATAAATAATAAAAAAATAGGGCTGGAGGTGTAGCTTGGAGGTAGAATGCCCCTGGGTTCAATCCCCAGTACCGCAAAAAATAAAAAACAAAACAAAACAAAAAGAGAGATGTCACATATAAGGATGGAAACCCAAATACTAATGGTAATAAAAGACACAAGCAAGAATTTAAAGGCAATAGAATAATAGTTATTAATATTTAGCTATTTTAATTAATAAGTACTTACTGTAAGCTTGTTCAAGGTGTCTTAAATCCCTTTTATTTCATCTTTCCAACAAACCTATCTTTCCTTTTCAAACCTATCATGTATTACTATCCCCATTTTATAGATAATGTATGTCAAAATACAAAACTTAGGCTTTTTATCTGCTTTGATGCATTAACTCTGTTAAAATGTCTGGATTTCCACTGCAAAAGCATATAGCTTTAACAAAACACCTGAATAAATACCATGAAATTTTTAACATGTTAAAATTAAAATTCTTTTGAAAAGTATAATGGATAAGAAAAAAGATTTAAACAATAATGCCACAGAAGAACTAACAGAGAAGTAAAAAAAAAATGATATACACAAATTTCATATATTTGGTTGAGGAAGCATCACAAACCAGTGGACAATGCATTGACTGTATCTTAAAAGATGTGGAAAAATTTGGCTATTTTTAAAAAATTGGCTCCTTGATTCACTTATGTCCAACTAAGTTCTAGAGCTTTTAAATAATTTACTTTATGTGAATGTATGAATGTACGACTATGAATTTCACTATCATGTATGGAGAAGGAAGAGGGAAGGGAAAAGGCAAGTATGGAGAAAGAAACATACTGAATAAATAATGTTATGTACATATATATGAGTATATCATTATGAATTTCACTATCATGTACAGGGTGGGAGAAGGAGAGGGAAAGAAGAGGTATGGGAAAGGAAACAGATCAAATAATGTTATGTGTATATGTGAATGTATGAATCTCACTATCATGTACAATTATGGTACATCAATTAAAATTTTTTAATAATTAACTTTTTATACTTTTATTGGTGCATTATAGTCTCACATCATAATGTAGTTCATAGTAACATATATGCACACAGCACTTGATGGGCCTTCCCCCAACTCCCTCCCCATTCCCCTCCTTCCCCACACAGGGTATAGAGATTGACATTGGTATTCTCACATATATACATAATGTCAATGGAAGTGATTCCTTCATTGATCCTCCCTCTCCACCCCCGTCCCCTAGACCACCTCCCTGGCTCCACTGGAGTTTCTCCTCCATTATCCGAAGTCCCTCTGGTATCCCGTTTACTCCCTAGCTTCCACATATGAGAGAAAACACATGACCCTTCACTTTCTGTGACTGGCTAATCTCATTTAAAATAATGTTCTCCAGGTCCATTCATTTTCCTGCAAATGACATTATTTTTGTTCTTCTTTATGGTGAGTAGAATTCCATGGTGTGTATATCCCATAATTTTGTAATCCATTCATCTTTCATCAAAGGAAACCCTCAAGAGTCTAAAGAGACAGCCTACAGAATGGGAGATCTTTGCCAGATATTCCTGATAGAGGACTAATATCTACAATATATAAAGAACTTATGAGCCTTAACACTAAAAAAACAAATAACCCAATCAAGAAATGGACAACTGAACTAAATAGACACTTCACAAAAGAAAAAAAACAAATAGCCAATAAATACATGAAAAAAATGTTCAACATCATTAGCAATCAGGGAGATGCAAATCAAAACTACACTGAGATTCCATCTAACCCCAATCAGAATGGCAATCATCAAGAAGTCAAACAACAATAAATGCTGGTGAGGATGTGGGGAAATAGGAACTCTTCTACACTGTTGGTAGAACTACAAATTAGTACAGCCACTATGGAGATCAGTGTGGAGATTCCTCAGAAAATCAGGAATGGATCCACCATATGATTCTGCTATACCACTCCTGGGTATCTTTCCAAAGGGACTGAAATCAGAATTATAGTAATATATGCATATCCATGTTTATAGCAGCACAATTCACAATAGCCAAATTATAGAATAATTAATTTTAAAAGCACATAGACATCATCATAAACTAGAAGACACTATATAAGGATAAACAGAATAAAAGCAAAAATTCAATGGATTTAACTATAAAATAAAATATCAAATTTCTAGATCTTATGAATAAAAGGCAAAACACTATGTGAAATATTTTCAATGTATATGACAAAGGGTTATATATTAATAAGAAGTTGTATGAATCAATTTTTAAAAAGATAAACATCTGAAGACTATACTTTCAGGGGTCATTTCTATAGTTCCTTACCAAAGAAGTTTCTCTGACTATGTAGAGTACCAGAAGCCACAAGGAAGAGGCAGAGTGTTCTCTTCTGAGTGTGAACTTGGCCTTTGGAAGCTGCTTTGCGGCCGCTATTTACCATGATGATCCTTCTTATCCCTTTGGGGTAGTAAGAGGAAGAGAACACCTTCTGAGTGGTTTCTGTTGGAATTTCAGTTCCAAGATAGCATTTCATGCTGGTTGTTGTGGTGCATGCATATAATTCCAGTACTCAGCAGCTGAGACAGGAGGACACTCAACAACTTAATGAGATCCTGTTTCAAAACAAAACAAAATAGGGCTGGGGGTGTAGCTCTGAGGTAGAAAATCCCTGGGTTCCATCCCCATAGGGAGAAAGAATATGAACAGATGAATTAGATTATTGTATTTACTATTAATTCACTGGAATAAACTTTTACAATATCCTCATACACATTTTTAATGTTTACAGGATCTAAAAGTACTGTCCCATTTTTAATTCCTGATATGGTAATTTGTAGCTTTTCTCTTTTATCTTGGTCAATTTTTGCGTATGTTGGTCCTTTGTATTATATGGGTGTCCTATATTTCATTAATTTCCACCTTTGTCTTTATCATTTCTTTCTTTTTTCTTCCTTTCAGTTTAACTTCCTGAGTAGGATTCTTCAATCACTGATTTTCACTTCTCGTGTGTGTGTGTGTGTGTGTGTGTGTGTGTGTGTGTGTGTGTTGGGAATTTAACCCAGAGGCATTTTATCTCTGAACTATATTTTTTTATTTGGAACTTATTTTTTTATTTGGAAACAGGGTCTTGCTGAATTGATGAGAGCCTCACTAAGTTGCTAAGGCTGGTCTTGAATCTGTGATCTTCTTGTCTCAGCCTCCCAAGTATTAGGATTGGCATGTGCCACCATGCCTGGCTTGTTTCTTAATACATGCATTAGGTAATATAAACTTCCCTCTAAGCAAGGAAGGCTGCATCCCTAAACTTATAAAGTAATTATAATGATTTGCCTACTCATGAAGGAAAAGTCAGTTAACTAGGTGAATTAATTTGTTAATAGCAATGATAATGAAAAGATAGTGGCAAAAGAGGTTGAACTTTTTGTTAAAGATAACAATGGCTAGAATAGATGTAGACCATAAACAAGCAATAATTCATTAAACTAAAAGAAGATAAGATAATTTTTCCTAAATGTGGATCACATTTTGTCTTTATTTCCTTCCTATCACAAAAGATATTACATTTTCTTTTAATGGAATTAATGTTGATTTCTCCCAAAGCATTTAGATTACTACATATGATCTCTAGTAGCAACAGGGATTGAGAGAATAACAGTTTATAAAATCATTGAACAGAGTTCAATAGATGAGGAGAAGCAAGTGACATTCCTATTGATAGTCTGTAAATTTTTGCTGAAATTGATGAAGTAGGGAGGGAAAAAGAAAGAAGTCCACAATAATTGAAAGAAGTTCTAATCTACCAGTAAATCTGTCTACTTCTTGGGACAGAGTTCTATTAAGCCACATAGACACACACCTAAACACATGCACACACATGAACACCAAAGAGTTTTCAGAAAAAATAAAAACAATAAACTTGGAACTATTATCTTCGAAGAATCCACTCTCTTTTCATGTTGTCTGATAGTGTAGTACCCTAAGGCTTAATACTTGCTCCTCTTTTCTTTTTGATCTATATTCCTGCCCTTGATGACTTTATCTACTCTCATGGCTTTAAATGTCATCTCCCAAATATATACCCTGCCCAGATTCCTCTCCCACTCCAGACATGTACATAAGCATGTGTCATAGACATTTCTATTCAATTTTGAATATCCCAAACTGAATTCACCTTCCCCTCTAAGATCTGCTTTATCTACAGCCTTTTCTGTCCTGGTTAATAGAAACAGTGTCTTTTATCTTTTTGTTTTGAATTAATTTTAAGCTCACAAAAAGTTGCAAAAATGGTACAGATTTTCTGTGATCCCTTCACCACACTTAACCCCCAAATAACATCTTACATACTATGGTATAATTATAATTATAATAAACCAGGATATTGACCTTGGTACAATAGCATTAACTAAACTACAGGCCTTACTTGGATTTCACTAGTTTTTGCATGCACTCATTCTTTCCTTTGGTGTTTAGTCCTATGAAATGCTATCACATATTTAGATTTTTGCAAGCTACAGCTATAATCAGCATATAGAATTGTTCCATAACCCAAAGAAACTCTCTCATCCCCTCTTCCTTCCAACTCCAATCCCCACAACCACTAATTTGGTCCCCATCACTATAATTGTGTCATATCAAGAATGTCATATAGGAGCCAGGTGTGGTGGTGCACACTTGTAATCCCAGTACTTGGGAGGCTGAGACCGGAGGATCTCAGGTTTGCGGCCAGCCTCAGCTACTTAGTGAGGCCCTATGCAACTTAGTGAGACCCTGCTTCAAAATAAGAATAAAAAATAGGACTGGGGTGTAGCTCAGAGGTAAAATGCCCCTGGGTTCAATCCCCAGTACCACAAAAACACAATGTCATATAAATGGAATCATACTACAAGTAACTTTTTGAGATTAGCATTTTCCACTCAGCCTAATTCCATGGGCATACACTCAAGTTGTTGCATGTGTTCTTTTCTTTTTCAATTGAGCAATATTTGCTTATATAGATATATCACAATTTGTTTATTCACTCCTTTGTCGAATGACATTTAAGTTATTTCTAGTTTTGTCTATTACAAATAAAACTGCAATGAATATTTGTATACCAGTTTTTGAACATTTGAACATTTGTATACCAGTTTTCATTTCTCAAGGATAAATATTCAGGAGGGGTATTGCTTAACCATATGGTATGTGTATGTTTAACTTCATAAAAAATGCCAAATTGTTTTCCAGAGTAGCCATACCATTTTACATAGTTAGCAGAGACATGTAAGATCCAGTTGCTCCACTGCCTCATTGGCACTTGGCATGGTGTTTTTTTTTATTTTAGCCGTTCTAACAGGCAAGCTGTAGTAGTTCAAAGGGGGATTATTTCAATTTGCACTTCCCTGAAGAATCTTTTCCCTTAAGAATCTTTTCATAAACTTATTTGCCATAATTTGGTTAAGTATCCCTTCAAATCTTTTTTCTCTTTTCATATTGAATTCTTTTTCC
Source organism: Glis glis (assembly GCA_004027185.1). Lineage (NCBI taxonomy): Eukaryota > Metazoa > Chordata > Mammalia > Rodentia > Gliridae > Glis > Glis glis. The sequence continues at coordinate 32,652 of PVJS01017691.1, forward strand.
TATTTTCATATTGGATTCTTTATGTTCTTGCTGAGTTTGAAGAGTATATATATTTATTCTGGATTTTCTATATATGTGTTCTGGATGGTGTGTGTGTGTGTGTGTGTGTGAGAGAGAGAGAGAGAGAGAGAGAGAGAGAGAGAGAGAGAGAGAGACAGAGAATTTTTCCAGGGCTGTGACTTTATTTTTACTATCCTAACAATATCTTTCACAGAGCAAAATTTTTTTTATTTTGATGAAATCCATAGCTGATTCCAATGAAATCCATTCCGTCATTGTTTGACAAAAGTGAGAGGCTCTGATGATTAGCAGTGAGCAAAAATTTACTGCAAGACTCACTATCCAGAAAAGGAACTTTGAGATTTCCAAGGGCAGACCTCAGCTGCTGTCTCATGGTTTTCTGATAAATGCCCAAAGGAATTACAAGAACCATTTGATTTACTGTACAACTTGTTCCCCTTTATATTGCACATCAGCAAGTGTTTTTATGTTTGGGATTCATCTCTAATCCTTTAGCCCTGAAAATAAAGTTGCTTGTAGGAATTAAAATTACAAAAGAATTCTCTCTCTCTCTCTCTCTCTCTCTCTCTCTCACTTGCCAACTTTATTTTTTTTATGTTTTACAGAATTCTTCTCTTTTTTTTAATTGGTGCATTGTAATTATACATCTTGATGGGTTTCAGGGTGGTAGAAGTATACATGTACACATCACTCAATTAGCCCTCCCCCATTTTCCACCCTAATTCCCTCCCCCTTCCCTCCTTCTCATGCTTAGCATAGTAGTTGACTTTGATAGGTTTGTGTATGTACATCCTGTGAATTAGGGTGTTTTACTCTTTCCCCCCTCCTATCTCCCTCAGGTCATCTTCTTCAATCATCTAAGGTTTTCTCCATCTTTGTTTGGTGTCCCTCCTATGCCCTATTCTCCCTACCTTCCACATGTTAGGGACAGCATCCAACTTTTCACTTTTTGTGACTGACTAATCTCACTTAGCATAATGTTCTCTAATTCCATTTCCCTGCAAATGACATAATTTTGTTATTCTTTATGGCTGTGTAAAATTCCATTGTGTACATATCCCATAGTTTTGTAATCCATTCATCTATTTATGGACATCTTGGCTGGTTCCATAGTTTGACAATTGTGAATTGTGCAGCTATAAACATAGATACACATGCATTAGTCTGGTAGTTTGGTTTCCAGTTGTTTGTGTAGATACCTAGAAGTGGAATTGCTGGGTCATAAGGTAGGTTCATTCTCAGACTTCTGAGGATCCTCCACACTGTTTTCCAAAGTGGTTGCACTAATTTGCAATCCCACCAACAGTGTATTAGAGTTCCTACTTCTCCACATCCTCACCAGCATTTGTTATTGTTTGTGTTTTTAATGAAATCTCAAGGTAGTTTTGATTTGCATCTCTCTGACTCCTAATGATGTTGAACATTTTTTCATACATTTATTGGACATTTGAATTTCTTCTTTTGTGAAGTGTCTATTTAGTTCACTTGACCATTTTTTGATTGGGTTGTTTCTTTTTTTAGTGGTGAGTTACTTGAGTTCTCTGTATATTCTAGATATTAGTCCTCTATCAGAGGAGTAGCTGGCAAAAATCTTCTCCCATTCTGTCGACTCTCTGTTGAGGTTCTTGATAGTTTCCTTTTCTGTGCAGAAGCTCTTCAGTTTAATGCAATCCCACATATTGATCCTCTTTTTAACTTCTTGTGCCTTTGGAGTTTTGTTGAGGAAGTTTTTTCCTGTGCCTATGTGTTGAAGAGTTGGACCTATGCCTTCTTCAAGTAGCTGCAAGGTCTCTGGTCTAATTTCCAGGTCTTTGATTTATTTTGAATTGACTGTTGTGCAGGCTGAGAAAGTGGGGTTTGTTTCCATTTTTCTGCCTGTGGTTAACCAGTTTTGCCAACACCATTCTGGGTTTTTTGTTGTTCCAAATGAATTTAAGGACTGATTTTTCTATGTCTGTGAAGAATGATCTTGGTAATTTAATGGGTATTGCATTGAATCTATAGAGCACTTTTGGAAGAATGGCAATTTTGATGATATTTATTCTGTCGATACAAGAGCATGGGAGGTCTTTCCATCTTCTAAGATCTTCAATTTCTTTTTTCAATGTTTTATAATTTTCCTTGTAGATGTCTTTTATCTCCTTGGTTAGGTTTATTCCTAAGTATTTTATTGTTTTGGGGGATATCATGACCGGAAATGTTTTCTGGATTTCTTTTTTCAGTGAATTTATGGTTGGCATATAGAAGAGCTTCTGGTTCTTTAAGATTCATTTTGTATCCAAACACTTTGCTGAATTTGTTGATCAGTTCTATAAGCCTTTTGGTTGAGTTTATTGGGTCTTCTAAGTATAATATGATGTCTTCTGCAAATAGAGATAGTTTCATTTCTTCTTTTCCTATTTGCACTCCTTTGATTTCCTTCTCTTGCCTTATTGCTCTGGCTAAAGTCTGGAGTAGTATATTGAAAAGGAGTGGTTAAAAAAAAAGAAAAGGAGTGGTGATAGTGGACATCCTTGTCTTGTTCCTGTTTTTAAGGGGAACTCTCATAAGTTTTCCCCATTCGATATGATGTTGGCTGTGGGTGTGTTATATATTGCCATTATGATGTTGAGGTATGTTCCTTCTATTCCAATTCTCTGCAGTGTTCTTATCATGAATGGGTGTTGGATTTTGTCAAATGCTTTTTCAGCATCTATTGAAATGATCATGTGATTTTTGTCTTTAGTTCTGTTTATGTGGTGGATTACATGGATTGTTTTTCATATGTTGAACCAGACTTGCATCCCTGGGATGAACCTGACTTGGTCATGGTGTATGATTTTGTTGATGTGGTTTTGAATGTGCGTTGCTGGTATTTTGTTTAGAAGTTTTGCGTCATCAATGATATAGGCCTGTAGTTTTCTTTTCTTGAGCTGTCTTTATTTGGCTTTGGGATTAATGTGATGTTGGCTTCATAGAATGTATTTGGGAAAGTCCTGTTTCTTTCTCTTTCACCCCAGATTTCTCAACCCAAGTCAGGAATGCCAGGAGGGATTGGTATGTAGTACTCCGGACCCTGGAATAAAACATATTCCAACGAAGACTGGTATCTAGAAATCTTTAGATCTCTTCCATGTTTTCCTTTTTTTTTTTTTTTGCGGTACCGGGGATTGAACGCAGGGGCGTTCTACCTC
>PVJS01017692.1:0-35840 GCA_004027185.1 Glis glis
CATTTTTGGTAGAATGGCCATTTTGATAATATTTATTCTGCCTATCCAAGAGCAGGGGAGATCTTTCCATCTTCTAAGATCTTCTTTGATTTCCTTCTTCAGCGTTCTACAGTTTTCATTGTAGAGGTCTTTTACCTCTTTCGTTAAGTTTATTCCTAGGTATTTGATTGGTTTTGAAGTTATTGTGAATAGAATTCTTTTCTGGATTTCTTTCACAGTGGATTCATGGTTGGCATATATAAATGCTACTGATTTTCTTTTAGGTTGATCTTGTATCCAGCTACATTGCTGAATTTGTTAATCAGCTCTAGTAGATTTTTGGTTGAGTTCTCTGGGTCTTCTAGATGTAGGATCATATCATCTACAAATAAAAATAATTTTAATTCTTCTTTTCCTATTTGAATTCCTTTGATATCCTTCTCTTGACTTATTGCTCTGGCAACTTGGTCATGGTGTACAATTTTCTCAATATGGTTTTGAATGTGCATGGCTAGTATTTTATTTAGAATTTTTTGCATCTGTGTTCATTAATTATATTGGTCTGTAATTTTCTTTCCTTGAGGTATCTTTATTTGGCTTTGGTATTAATGTAATGTTGGCCTTGTAAAAAGAGTTTGGAAGAATTCCATCTCTTTCAATTTCATGGAATAGCTTGTGAAGTATTGGTTTTAGTTCATCTGTGAAGGTTTTGTAAAATTCGGCTGGAAAACCATCTGGACCTGGGCTTTTTTTTTTTTGATGGAAGATTTTTATTGCTGCTTCTATCTCTGTTCTTGCTATTGGTTGATTCAGTTTTTCTGTATCCTCTTGATTCAATTTAGGTAGGTTGTATGTGTCTAGAAATCTTTCGATTTCTTCCATGTTTTCCATTTTATTGGAATATAAGTTTTCAAAGTAGTTTCTTATGATCCTCTGGATTTCTCCACTATCTGTGGTGATGTCCCCTTTTTCATTTCTGATTTTGGTAATTTGGGTTGATTCTTTCCTTCTTTTGGTTAGGTTAGCTAGTGGTTTGTCAATCTTGTTAATCTTCTCAAAGAACTAGCTTCTTGTTTTGTTGATTCTTTGTTTTGTTTATTTATTCTCTAGTTCATTAATTTCTACTTTGATTTTAGTTATCTCCTGCCTCCTACTGGCTTTGGGATTCAACTGTTCCTGCTTTTCAAGAACCTTGAGGTGTGTCAATAGGTTATTTATATGGCTGATGTCTGTTTTTCTTATGTGGGAACTCAGTACTATAAATTTTCCTCTTAACACTGCTTTTAAAGTGTCCCATAGATTTTGGTAAGTCATGTCTCTGTTTTCGTTTCATTCCAGGAATTTTTTTTATTTCTCCCCTTATTTCTTCCTGATCCATTCCTCATTCAGAAGTGTATCATTCAGTCTCCATGTACTAATGTGATTACTTTTACTCTTCCTGTTGTTAACTTCCAGTTTCATTCCGTTGTGATCTGAGAAGATGCAGGGAACTACATCACATCTTTTGAACTTACTGGTACTTGCTTTGTGACCCAGTATGTGGTCTATTTTGGAGAATGTTCCGATGGGAAGCTGAGAAAAATGTGTATTCAGGTGCTGCTGGTTGAAATAATCTGTTTCTATTAGATACATCTGGTCTATGGTTTTCTTTAGGTCTGAACAATCTTTATTCCTCTTTTGTCTGGAAGATCGATCTAGCGGTGTGAGTGGTATGTTGAAGTCTCCCAATATTATTGTGTTTGGGTCTATTTGGGACCTGATGTCCCAAAGACTTTGTTTTATGAATATGGGTGTGCCCACATTTGGGGCATAAATGTTTACTATTATTATATCTTCTTATTGGATTGTTCATTTTATTAGTAAGAAGTGACCCGCTTTGTCTCTTCTGATGTGTTTTAGCTTAAAGTCTGTTTTGTCAGATATAAGTGTTGCTACCCCTGCTTGTTTTCAATCTGCATTTGCATGGTATATCTTTTTCCATCCTTTTACATTTAGCGTATGAGTATCTTTGGCTAGCAGGTGAGTTTCTTGCAAGCAGCATATAGTTGGTTTATTCTTTTTAATCCACATTGCCAGTCTATGTCTTTTAATTGGAGAGTTGAGTCCTTTGACATTCAATGTTATTATTGAGATATTATTTTTGTTTCCTGTCATTTTGAGTTCTGTTTTCTGTTTGCTGTAGTGACAAATCTCCTTGTTTAGTTGCCTACCTCGTAGAGTTCACCTCTCCTGTGGTTCTGAAAATTGCTTGTTTTTCTTTCTTTGTGATTTATTTCTTTTAGGATTTTCTCCAGTGTTGTCTTGGTCCTCATGAATTCTTTAAGTGTTTATCATGGAACATTTTTATTTCTCCATCAATTTGAAATGATAGCTTTGCTGGATATTTCAGTTTGGTTGGAAGTTGTTTTCATCCAGGGTCCGGAGTACTTCATACCAATCCCTTCTGGTATTCCTCACTTGGGTTGAGAAGTCTGGGGTGATTTTTATTGTTTTGCCCCTGTATGTCACCTGTTCTTTTGCTCTTGCTGCTTTTAGGATTCTTTCTTTGGCCTCTACATTAGACATTTTAATTATTATGTGGTGTGGGGAGGTCCTTCTTTGGTCCTGTCTTAACGGTGTTCTATATGTCTTCTGTATGTGAATGTCCAAATCCTTTTCTGTGTTTGGAAAATTCTCTGAAATTATTTCTTTGAAGAGGTTTCTTATACCCTTGGTCTGTGTTTCTAATTCTTCTTTGATGCCTTTTATCCTTAGATTTGGGCATCGTGTATTGCCCTGTATTTCTTGGATGGCCAGGGTGTGTTGTAATATCTTCTGTATATCATTGACTGTGTTTTCAGTTTTGAATGAACTGTCTTCCAGGAGCGATACCCTGTTTTCCACGTGGTCGAGCCTACCAGAGTTGGTTTCTATTGCAGTCTTTAATTCATTTATTGACTCCATTTTGGTCAGTGTTTCTTTCTTAGAGCCTCAACTTCGTCCTTCATCTCCTCTATGCTTTCTTTGATGCCTTTCATCATTCTGAAGATCAAAATTCTGAATTCTCCGTCTTGCATTTCCTGTAGGTCAGTATCAGTAATCTCACTTGATGCACTGTGAATGTTTCTTGTTTCTTCACTGCTCCTCATTCTCATATTTTCAGTGTTTTAAATTTTGTGTTTTTGTTGCCTCTGTACCATCTTCCTTTCTATGTATAAGACCTACTGATGGTCCCTATAGATCCAATTGGGTTAGTGCGCTGTAGGCTGTGGTTCCTTCCCGTGTGGTTGACTGGGGTGTGGTGTGTGTGTGTGTGGGTGGAGCACACAGGTTCTGAAGCTCGGTGTTGGCACGTGAGGCACACTTCGAGGTGTGGTGTTGGATGTAGGCTCTGAGGCCTTGGTGACGGTGCTGGAAGATTTCTGGTCTCCGAGGCATGGGTGCTGAGTGTTGCCTGGGCCCCACAGGGTACACATGTCCTCCAGGTATCAGTAGGCATCGATGGATGTAGCCCAGGCTCTGATGCGCATGCTGCATATCTTGCGTGGGCCCAAGGAGGGTGCGGACTCTGGGTATCAGGTTCCTGAAGATGCACGGGCACTGAGGCACAGCGCAGAGGATCGCACATGGGCCCTAGTGATGTGCATGGGCTCCTGGGCCTCAGTTGGCTCTGAGGTGGCATGGAGGGTTGCACGGGTCTCGGGTGACAGCACCGGAGTGTAGCCAGGCTTTGAAGTGTGGCACAGAGGCTCTTGCACAGGTGAGAGAGGTGCAGGTTCTGGGTCTCGGGTAGAAGCACCGGAGGGCATGGGGGTCCGAGGCAGAGTTGGAGGGCGACCTGGGTCTCCGGTGGCGGCATGGCGGCATTGGAGTCTGAGGTGGAGTGCGGGGGGCTGCCCAGGTCACGTGGGATTGCATGGCTGGCCGCCTAAATCCCATGGGATGGTGCAGCTGGCCTAAGTTGAGTGTAGGGGGCGCCCTTATTGCGCAGGACAGCACAGCTGATCTAGGTGGAGCGCAGGGGACCGCCCTTGTCACGCAGGATGGCACAGCTGGTCTAGGTAGAGCGCAGGAGGCCTCCTTTGTCACACGGGATGGCGCGGTTGGTCTAGGAGGAGTGCAGGGGGCCACCCTTGTCCCGTGGGATGGCGTGGTTGGTCTAGGTGGGGCACAGGGGACCTCCCTGTCACGCTGGATGGCGTGGTTGGTCTAGGTGGAGGGCAGGGGGCCACCTTTGTTGTGCAGGACTGCAGAGCACAGGGGACTGCCCTTGTCTCACAGGATGGCATGGCTGGCCTAGGTGGAGCACAGGGAGCCGCCCAGAACTTGGCTGGTGTGGGGCTCCCATGCTGGGTATTGGGGATCACGTGGGCTCATAGCACGGTTCGGGGGAGGTGCGCGACTTTGATGGGAGCTTGGGTTAGGGCAGTCTTTGAAGGATTTTCACCACCTGCTGTTTGGATGGCCCCACCACTGACAGAACTCTGCTCCGGTTTCTCTTCCCAATTTGCTCAATTTGTAGGATTTCTAAATGAGTTAGCAATTTTAAAATCCAATTCAAAACAATGGTTTTAACTATTGCATTTTCTAGTATTTTTCTAAACATGCAATTATTTCCTGTTTCTAAACTGGATGTTCAGGGGAAAAAATGTAGCACCCAGTCAATGCTATTGAGTCCTGTCCTCTTAAATTTTAAAAATAGTTCATAAATAGGTAATTCTCCAAATCTTATTTCTCCCTATTGTCAGAAAAATCTATCATGCATAACTTACTTCAAAGGGGAAAATGCAAAACTTTCATGGGACACAAAAATTCTTTGAGAGCTTCAGCTGAAAGCATTTCTCATGAGTAAATTCTCATTAAGACTATTAGAAGACTAATAAAAAATTATTTCTACTGATTTCTCAATTGGATTTCTCTTTTTAAGTTTTTTTTATTAACACATATTAATTGCACATTTCTTGATGCATGATGTTTTTTCACAATATCTTGCATGCAGACTTTTGTTAGGGGCTTAATGGATAGAGAACATAGTGCAGGGAGAAAGAAAAGGCTGCTTAGAAATGGGTACCCAGAATAAATAAATATTTACAAACCTGCCAACTTGGCATTGATTTTTATAGAGCAAATGAAAATACAAAATACAAAATCTATCTTCTTCGTCTGCATGGAAATATTTACAATAGACACTTTCAGCAGAGAAGCTGGCTAGTATCACCAAGTAAAATGAGATGCATGCAGGGTGTTTCACTGCATTTTATGGTAATTCTGCCAGAAAAATAAAAAGATCTACAATAGAAGAAATCACCGTTATTCAAAGTTTTCTTTAATTATAAGCCTTATGTCATTTTTACGTTTACCACATTCTTAACCAGTCAATAGATTACCAAAAAAAATGTATAGTGTAAACTTAGGTGCAAACACGGGTGGTCCTACAAATTCCATTTCAGAGTAAGTAATAAATGCCTCCATGATTGAGAGGATGTATACAAAGTGAATAAACCCCAAAGAAGTCACTTAAAATCTTCTATGCAAGCCGGGCGTGGTGGTGCACGCTTGTAATCCCAGTACTTTGGGAGGCGGAGACCAGAGGATCCGGGTTTGCAGCCAGCCTCAGCTCACTCTCTCTCTCTCTCTCCCTCTCCCTCTCTCTCTCTCTCTCTCTCTTTCCTTAGTGAGGCCCTAGGTAACTTCGTGAGACCCGGTTTCAAAATAAAGTATAAAAAATAGGGCCGGGGGCGTAGCCGGAGGTAGAACACCCCTGCGTTCAATCCCCGGTGCCGCAAAAAAAAAAAAAATCTTCTATGCAAACTTCTATTTTCAAAAGGCTGTGGTTGCCAATTAATATTCTTATCTTAATTTGATTTTTGCTTTAGGAAATTGAACGAGAGAGTGGATGGTCTTATGAGCCTTTTCTTCTTGTCCAGAACCACCATTATATACAATGCACATACAAAACATCTACTTCCGGTACCATCTGTAAGAATACAGCTTAGCGAGAGCTAAAAAAGTTTTAATTTCCCAGTGCTACCATCAAGCTACAGCTGTAGGGGAAGACCTGAGTCCTTGTTGAGTTACCGAGCTGGGTTTTGTTTTCAGGCATTGATATAGCATACTGTTCCAGGGAGGCGAACTCGGTATCATAAATGTGAAGTTGTATTTTATGACTCTCTCCTGCCTTTAAGCGAGATGAAGTATCAACAGACTTCTGTATACACTGAGAGATGTCACACACTGGCAGGACCACATGGTACTTCCCCAAGTTTGCATACTTCAAGAATGATCAACCAAACAATATGTGGGAGTTTGCTTTGTAAATTAATTTTGAAGGATATTTAGCAGAGGGCTGCTACAAGCACTCCCTCATGCCTAGCAGCCAATCTGTTGCCATGTCTGGTAGGTTTTACCTCTAAAATAACTCCTCCCTGTTTTCATGACTACGATTCCAGAGATTTTGAAATCATTTTCTGCTTGTGTTGCCCAAAGTTCATGTGTTGGAATTTTTTTTTTTTTTATACTGGGTATTGAACCCAGGGGCATTCTACCTTGAAGCTACATTTTCAGCCCTATTTTATTATTTTATTTTGAAACAGGTTCTCACTAAGTTGTTGAGGCTCTCACTAAGTTGCTCAGGCTGGCCACAAACCTGTAATCCTCCTGTCTCAGCCTTCCAAGTCCTGGGATTACAGATGTGCACCACATTGCCTAGCTTCCCAACTACGATTCCAACACAATTTTCCTACTTCTGTCAAGTATGTCCCTGGCTACACATCCTTCTTTGGTGGATATGTTTCCACAAAGCCACTCCCTCCAAGGAGAAATCCTAATTTATAGCCTGGTCAACTTATTCAAGGCAACTTATTTCCAAGCCTGCCTTTCTAACCATAGTGCAACTTTTACATTATAATCTGCAAACAACTAAAAGTATGTGTCTTCCCTCTAACCAGAAAAGAACATTCTATGGCTGTTTACCACTGCTCCCACCTCAAATGCTAACTCCTAGACCAAACATGCCTTACTTCTCTTCCTGTCAACTCTCCTCTCTCTTGTCTGTCTGTCTATCTGTCTGTCTGTCTCTCTCTCTCTTTTTCATACTGGGGCATTCTACCTCTGAGTTATACCCTCACTCCTTATTTATTTTTCATTTTGAAACAGGGTCTCACTAAGTTGGCGAGGATGGTCTTAAACCTGCTACCCCCCTATCTCAGTCTCCCAAGTATTGGGATGACAGGCATGCACCACCATGCCCAGCAATTCCTATTGACTCTTTTTTTTTTTTTTTTTTTTTGCGGTACCGGGGATTGAACACAGGGGCGTTCTACCTCCGCGCTACGCCCCCGGCCCTATATTTTATACTTTATTTTGAAACCAGGTCTCACGAAGTTGCGGAGGGCCTCACTAAGTAGAGAGAGAGAGAGAGAGAGAGAGAGAGAGAGAGACAGGGAGAGAGAGAGAGAGAGAGCTGAGGCTGGCCGCGAACCCAAACCTGGATCCTCTGGTCTCCGCCTCCCAAAGTACTGGGATTACAAGCGTGCGCCACCACGCCCGGCTTCCTATTGACTCTTAAGGAACAGAGATATCCCATTATTTGCTGACAGTCTCCTTTATCTATAATTTTACTCCATATCCCAAGAGTCTCCATAGAACTTCCCCACCTGAGCTATTTATCGGTGCAGTTAAGGTGGACTGACCACAGACCTTCTGCCTTCACATGTGAACAGAAATCCCAAGTCTGGTTCGTAATTGAAGTGCAACTCCCAGGCTATAGATATTATTTAAAGAACACACAGTATCTAATGATTTCTGCTGGCACACCAGAGAAATGGGAGTTCTCTCAGTTAGGGCTGTTAAATTAGTAAAAATAAACCTGGGGCTACTGGCACTCGCTCACCCAGCAGGAAAAATAAAAAACAAACCCAACCCTGGGAATAGCTTATTTAAAGTGAAAAACTTCAGTGATTCAGAACAATAGTCCATGCTACTAAAGAGAATATGTTACTTATAAAGTTATGACTAATAGTGTGTTGCTCATCAGGATAACAGACACAAAGGAGTTATGTCATTAAGGTCTTAAAGAAAAATAACCATCTACCAGAATTCTATACCAGGCGAAAGCAGGAATACAGAGTAAAATTAAGAACTTGTCAAACACATAATGGCCAAGTTAATTTACCACCCACAGACCTTAGAGAGAGTACTACTAAAGATATGCTTTTTCCACAAGAAATGATGACAAGTTAAAAGAAAGTATAGAAGACAGTAAAAAGAAAAAAGAATTCAGTGAAACATTTGCAAACATCTAATAAGCATGGAATATTATACCCACTAATAACAGGGATGGTGGTGACTGGAAAGCTACTCTGATTTAAATATGTTAAGGTGTTATTTTATGCACAAAGATGATTGTGATAATAATAATTGCCATGTTAGTGGAAATGTGCTGTTAACTAGGTTGAGGAAAATTTTCATATATTGTGGTGTGAGTGCAAATGGATATTATGGGAAAACCAATTGGCAGTACCTACTAATGCTAAACATAGAAATATCCTAGGATCTAGACATTGCTAGGTGCATACTTGAAAAAATGCACACGTTTTTGGAATTGTGTGGGTGTGTGTGGGCATGCGCATGCTAGGGATTGAACCCAGGGCATTCTACCTCTGAGCTATACACCCAGTCCTATTTATTTATTTATTTATTTAAAAACAGGGTCTTCCTTCGTTGTTGAGGCTGGCCTTAAGCCTGCCATTCTCCTGTCTCAGCCTCCCTAGTACTGGGATTCCAGGCTAAGAGAGCATTCCACCTATCCTACTACAGTAACTTGTCACCCCAGTGATGATCTCCAGCAGTTTATTCCCTCCTCTCCATACCATAATAAGCATCGTCAGGATGAGTCCTCTTAGAGACTTATGAGACAACTTCTCTGGGTTGCATACACAAGTATTGATTCAAGGTACTGCTAGATTCCTCTCCAAAATCATGCCCAACATTTTCTAGATTCTCCCACATTGGTCAGACTGATATGACACATTTGATAAGGGTTGGAGGCTCACTGATTCTTTAGCTTGAATTTTTCTAGTTATTGATGAATTGGGGATATCTTCATAAACATTGAACCTCCTGATCTATGAATTTCTGGTACTGATCTTTTGCCCATTTTTTTTCTAAGTACATTCCATTTGGAGTTTTCTGACATCCTAGAAATCAGTTTCTATTCCATTTAGACACAGCAAAGATCACCTTACAGCTCTGTCTTCTGTTATCTTTGTGGACACTATGTTTTGAACAAAAGTCCTTAATTTTTACCAATTATTCAGGGGATCTCTTTCTGTAATCTACAGAGAGAGGGTGTCACTTTATCTCTTGCCACACCCATGTATAAAGTCTTCTACATTATCCTCTATCTCCTTTAGAGTTTTACCCTCCATGTCCAAGTCTTCAGTTCTTCTGAAAGCTACCTTTGTTTATGATTTTCAAAGATCCCTGAATATTGTCAACCTACATCTGCAGAGATTAGCCAACTGCACATTATGAAAGGATAAATGCAAAAGCAAAATACATGGGAATTAACAGCGGCAGCCCAATTGTCTTTTAATGCTTCAATGAGTACAATATTTGAATTACTTGTCTTCTTTGAAGGCCACAATTTTGAGCTTAAGATATGCCAGGACTCTTAAGATGATGTTTCTGATTTCCCTAGTTTTAACACCTGCTGCTCAGTGAATGACTCTTTTAAGGAAAAGAACAAACTTGCTTTGACAAATTTGGGAATCCTGGGATTGCATATATTGACTATTTTTCTCCATTGCCTCAAAGACAGGAGCTAGCTTTCTTTTTGTTATTCTCCTGTACTGAACTGGGAACTATATCCAAATGTGGAAAATGAGTCCTGTTTGCTATCGCGATCATTGGGTTGGTTCATGAGATTAGCCAGACTCTGAGGTGCCCAGGAGACACAGGATTCCCAGATGTTCCTACAATACTGCATTTTGTTGTGACTCTGGACTCGCCTCCATTCTCAAATCCATAATTGCAATGATAGAGAGAGAGAAAAAAAAGACAGCCCTCTGAAGTATCTGTTCATCTTGATTTTATAGAGTTCACCTTTCAGAGCTTGATTGTAAAGGGTTGGAATTTTATTTTAAACATCATACTAGATTTCAAGATAGATCAGCCAAGACACAATTATAAATATTATACAGATGCAACGATACAACCTCAGAATGACAGATTAATGTGCTTAATTTGGATATTTACATTCCTCTAATAAAGCAAGTATCCATACAATAAAGCAGCAGATAGAAATTTGAAATTGCAGAATTACACCTGAATGCTGAAGGGAGGCTCAGATCTGGACTACTCCAATCCATCATGTTGGGGTTAAGGTAGGAATCTCAAGGAGAGCCTATTAACAATTCCTGGCCACAGCACCAGAGATTCTGATTCAGTTGGGATCTCTGCTGGGGACTAAAACTATAAGTCATATAGGTTTGTTTATCTAGTTAATGCAAACCACCTATCATAAAAATGAGAAAACACTAGTAATAAAATGTACCGGGTGGCAGGAGTGAATATTGCCTCTTCAATATCCAGTCTCTCTTTCTTCCTCACTTCTTATTTCAGCCTCTCACAAGGCAGGGTCATTGTGTGACCCAATCCTCCTCAATGAGATGTAAATGAGATGTTTCTGGTAAGCCTTCTGGGGGAAAATGTCCTTGAAATATAACAAATTTTAACTTGTTAGGCTTGTTTTCTTTTCCCCCGTGTGTGTGTCTATTTTTCCCCCTTTTACTAAGCTTTGCTTTCTTTCCTGCTTGCACCATAAATATGTCTGTGGTAGAACCGGCAGCCATCAGGTGAATATGCAAATACGCTCTACACCATAAGGCAAGCCCAGTAGAAAAATAGAGGCAGTCTTGCCACCTGATGACTTTACGATGCTGCTATGACAACCTCAGACATCCCACTGAGAGATCCTGTATATCAGAACAGATGATTGATTTTTTTCATAGGTATATAAATAATTTCTTCTGTGAAATTACACATATGCATGTATGGTCATTTGTGTGTCTGTGTATACACACACACACACATACATACACACACATATACATACACATGTATATTTTATCACTCTACCTCTAGCACCTAAAACAAAGCCTGGGAAACAATAGAAACTGAATAAATATTTGATGAGTGAATAAAAAACATGAATGAGAGAAACGGAGGCTGGTTGTCTCTGAGTTCTTCCAGTTATGTTGGTGGTATATAACTACATAGAAAACAAGATGGAGAGTTTACTTTGGCAGGTTATAGAGCTCTGTATTCTTCAACCCTGATTCATCTGACAAGATATTATAAATAAATCAACTTAAATGTTTGCTCTTTTTTGTCACTGAGGGAACATAGTAGTAAACAAAAACATTTATCACCGATGGAGTCATAAATAGCTAGGTAGCTATAGTGTGCATTAATGAACAAACCTGACCTTATCATTAGGATGTTTGAATATGTTCAATGGAAGCAGAAAATTCAAAGAAAGGCAAAGTAGAAACAGTAAAACAAAGTATTGTAAATACAGATGAACAGTGTGTCCTCTTATAATTATAATCTGTACCAGTGCCACATCACACACAATAAAATACAGGAAAATACATATCTGCCAAATATTCAAAGCCAATGTATCATCATCATTTTCAACTGATCCTTCCAACAAGTTACAGAAGCAACCTGATTTACTCTGCTTCCTTCTAAGATGTTAGTTACCTAACTTAATACTTTTTCCTTGTGAAATGTTACTTATTAGTTTTCTTATTTCTTTGCAGATTAGCTTTGATTATTCACTCATTTTAGAAGTATTGAGGCAGTCACAGGCATTCAAGTGGTAGTTATGTAATATTGAATCTGAAAAATCAGAATACTCAAGTATTAAAATTCCCCATGAAGATGGGCATGCTGGCACATGCCTGCAATCCCAGTACTTGGAAAGCTGAGACAGAGGATCGCATGTTTGAGGCCAGCCTCAGCAACTTAGCAAGACCTGTTTCAAAATAAAAAAGGCTAGGGGTGTAGCTCAGAAGTAGAATGCCCTTGGGTTCAATTCCCAGTACAAAAAAAAATGTATGTCCACAAATTTTCTGATATGCTCTAGAAAATGGAACCTAACTCCTCTTCTTTTGAGGATGTGGCCCATTTGATGGTATGTGACTTGCAATGCTGGGCCATAAAAGCAATGCTTGCTTGTTTCTCTACCTTGGATCCCTGGATTTGGGAGAAATCAGCAGATGTGTCATGAGGATGCTCAAGTCAGATCTACGGAGAGGTCCACATGGCAAGGGACTGAGAACTCCCATGAAGAGCCACATGTAGGGTCTGGAACAGCCACAGGAGTTGGCCACTTTGGAAATGAATTCTCCAGCCCATGTGGAGGCACCAGTGACTACAATCCCCACTGACCTCTAGATGGCCACCTCCCTAAGGACTCATAGCCAGGACCATCCCACTAAACTGCTCCAAATTCCTGACATCCAGAAACTAAGGTTATACATGCTTGGTTTTTGTCTTGTTTTATTTTGTTTTTGTGTACCAGGGACTGAAACCTAGGTTGCCCTACCACTGAGCTACAGCCCCAGCCCTTTTTGTTTTGGGGGTCTCGAGAAGTTTCTGAGGGTCTTGCTAAATTGTCAAGGCTAGTCTCGAACCTGGGATCCTCCTGTCTCAGCCTTCTGAGTACTGGGATTTAAAGGTGTGCGCTACCACACCTGGCTTCATGTTGGTAATCTTTAGAGGTCATGTTTCCTGAGGGCTGCAATATAAGAAAAGTTTCCTTTAAAAAGGAGATGCATTCTAAGGAAGAAAGGGACCAGGGTTGATCCCAGAAACCTATTTCAATTATAAGAGTTTATCAACTCCTCCTATTTGCCACTACTCCATTTTCATGTTATAGAAAATGTTATTTCTGAGACATGATCAGTTCCTTATATGGAACTCATGATCAGGGAAAGAGTCATTGAATCAAGGCTTCAGCATATCAGAAGAAAGAAATGAACCAAAAATTGGATTTAGTGATGTGAGGGGGAAAAATCGTACAAGAAGACGTAGGCAAACTCCATGGAGACCATGCATCTACAACCTAGTCTGACAGCTTTATGTTACACCATAATTTAATATAATAGAGAAATGCAGGTTCTAAAGCCTTCATATTAAAGCATTCATGAATAATAAAATCATCTTCATTTTAGTTGGTCGCATATCCTATTCAAATTATTTTATGGCCTCCTCGTGGTGAGAGAGGCCAAGATTGGATGATGCTAAGTTAATTTAAAAGTAACGGCTTAGGTTGCTTAAACTTTAAATGATTCCTGTTTCGTGAGAATTGAGAACTATTGATGTGTAATCAAGGAAAGAAGACATTTATAAAGGCAGGAAATATCATTTCAAAATGGTGATGTATTCTAGTTAACACTTCTAGTATCACTTGAGCTTTTAAGGAAGTTGGCTGTGTGATTTAGTACAATACTTTGTCAATGTTCAACAGAAAATTATACGATTAGCATTAAAATACTAGCACTGTCTAAATGTCCCAGCATCTCCATACTGGAAGTCCATGACCATCAATCTTCCAAAAAATATAATTATATATATTTACATATGTATATATAAATATGTGAATATATTTATATATAAATATTATATGTATATATTTATATATTTGCATATGTATATATAAATATATATGTATATGTTTACATATATAATTTATATCTATAAAATTTACCATTGAGCAAATGATACAGTCCTAGAAAAGAAAGCCCAAGATAGGCATAGTGGCACATGCCTATAATTCCTATACTTGGGAGGCTGAGACAGGAGAATCGCAGGTTCTAGGTCAGCCTCAGCAACTTAGCAAGACCCTGTTTTAAAAATAAAAAATAAAATAGCTGGGAGGTAGAATGCCCCTGGGTTCAATACCCAGCACCATAAAAGAAAAAAAAAAAGTCCAAACTTTCCTTTCCTGGCTTTGCTTTTCAGATAGAATAATATTGAGCCATATCATCTAGTATTATTACTTACATAAAATTTCCTTCCAGGATGAAATACAAGAGTAAATAAGTTTCTTTCTGAGCTCATACCCTCACCACAAAAGATAAACCTCTAATACACTGTAAAATCACAAACTGCCTAATATAATAAATTCCTTTTCCAGAGAGCATTATCTTTTACCCACTTATTTCTTCCATCTTCCATCCATGGAGTTTTACATTCTTTTCACATTGTATACAATGAGCTGGTCACACTTCATAAGTAAATAGTCTTTGCCTTGACAAATCCATTAGCCAAGAAAAAGCAAGGCCCTGCCCTGATGTCGGTCATTATTTGTCCTCTTGGATAAAATGCACGTGTGAATTTCAATCTACAACCCAGTTTACTTGACTATATATCTTTCATCCAGTTTATTTTACATTCTATTGCTTTTAGATATAAACTATGTAAAAGAAAAATGCAAGCTTCAATATATATATATATATTTTTTTTTCTGTTTGCCAAAATAGCCTGGGAAAATATTTTTCTCTCAAAATCCCCAAGAAAAAATTTAAATTCTCATTTGCCCTCAGTAACTCCTTCATCTGTCTGTCTAAAAAAACCCTCTCTTAGCAGAACATGGTGGTGTATGCCTGTAATCCCAGTACTTGGGAGGCTGAGATAGGAGGATCACAGGTTGGAGGCCAGCCTCAGCAATTTAGTGAGGCCCTCAGCAGCTCAGTGTGAGACCCCATTTAAAAACAAAACAAAACAAAACAAAATAGGGCTGGGGAGCTCAGAAGTAGAATGCTTCTGGGTTCAATCTTCAGTACCAAAAATAAATAAGTAAATAAATAAATAAATACCCTCTCTTTTAGTTACTTAACAATACATACATCTGACTAAATATGCACATACCATCAATCACAAACAGATACTTCCATATACATATAGATACAAATATACTACACACACATATGCATATCATAACTAGCAACCTCACCTTCTCATTTCCAAATGCAACTCATTCCAAATTTATTTTCAGTTTACTTCAACAAAGCCTTCTTTTTTTTTCACCCCAAACCAAAGCACAAAACAATAAATTTAGAGTTCCCTGCTTATATTCCAAAAAATTATCCCGTGAAAGATGGCAATGAGGTTTTACTTCTCTAGAGAAAGAAACCAATCTCAAAAATAATGTCCTAGGAAATAGCTTTTCCCTGAGATTTTCTTCTTTATTTTTAAAAAGGAAAAAGGATACAAATAGAGAAGGCATTTGAGCAAATCAAATGGTAAAAAAGCTTCCACACAAGCCACACATTTCTTTTCCTATTAAGAAAGGAAAAATAGTTTTATCTCATTCCATAAATACTGCAGAATATGAATCAAGGCGTTCATTCTCATTTTTCCTGATTTTCTTTAGTGTCTTTTCTAAGGCTTAGTTATTACCTAAATGATCATCATAATCATCCCCATGAATGGGAGTATTTTTAGTGAACATAAAACGAGGAAAAAACTTTCAAAATCAAAATAACTGGATTTGTGTGTTTAGGAGCAATTCTACGCGCCAACAGATTCCTCTAATATTAATTTACATTGGGAATAGTCAACCAACAACTGCAATTGAAAATGAAAACTTCTGTCACCAACAATGTATTTCTCATCTGGGATTAGGTGACATGATGCAGATCTTGCAAATAAATATGGTCCATTTAAATCTTGGCTAAAACTGTGAGAGAAATAGAGATGATCTTTTATTTCATAATCGTTAAACCCAGAACATTTTCAGAAATGCTCGAATCTTTTCCTAGTGGTGCATACTATGGAAATTTGGTTTTAATATTTCTGTGTGTGTGTGTGTGTGTGTGTGTGTGTGTGTGTGTGTGTGTTGTGTGTATGTGTTGTGTGTGTGCGTGTGTGTTGTGTGTGTGTGTGTGTGTGTGTGTGTGTGAGTGTGTGTGTGTGTTGCTGGAGATTGAACCCAGTCCTGGAACCTGCAGTCCTCCTGCCTCAGCTTCCCAAGTACTAGGATTAGTGTGCTGCCATGACTGGCTCTGAATTCTTTTATAGAAGCAAAATATAGAGCATCCAAGAGAGCATTCCAGAATGGTTGTAACCAGAGTCACACAGTAAGTCAGCTCCTATGCCTCATGAACTTCACAAGTTGCATGTGGTCCGGCTGGCCACTTTAGATCATACTGTTATTTTAGGGTAAAGATTCACATTCAAGCTGGGCCTGGTGGCCCAGTACTTGGGAGGCTGAGACAGCAAGACAGCAGGTTCAAGGACAGCCTTAGCAACTTAGTGAAGCCCTCAGCAACTTAATGAGATGCTGTATCAAAATACAAAAATAAATTAGGGCTGTAGCTCAGAGGTAGAATGCCCCTGGGTTCAATCCCCAGCACCACACACACACACACACACACACACACACACACATTAACATTCATCAGATTTCATCTGTAAACCCATCTCAACTTGACTCTGGGCCTCAGGCTAATGCAAACCTTGAAGGGATCCAGTTGGCATGCTCAGTATTTGCATACCCGTTCATACTCACAAAGGTTTAATCATTTCGACTGGAGTTCCAGCCTAGAAGAATAATTGGGGAGGAAATCTATTTTTAAAATCCCAAGGAAAAGTATAATTAACTGCTGTCAGATTTCGGCTGCTGTTGTAGTCTGCAGGGCAGATATTTTACTGAGGAAGTGTCTCAGGTGAGTGCCTTAGCCCACACCAGCATGCTTCATTTATCAAAGCTGTGAATTCTTCTTCAAAGTATCTTCATCATGCAATCACAAAGCAATTTCCACCCAAGTCTTTGCCCTCGGGTCTTATCAGCCTATCATTTCTCCTATGTGTTATATCACCTAACTGTGCCACATACCTTGCTCGTCCAAAGAACTTTCAAGAGGAAAAAAAAAAACAACTAAACAAACAAATCTAAAATTCAGACCTATTCACCTTCATTTTCGTGGCTGTCGTCTTTGTCCCTTGTAATCACCGCATTTCTTTCTATGTGTCACCTTTCTTGGACTTTGCTTGCTTACTTCCATCAACAATGCCGATGGAGAAAAAAAAAGTAAAATTAAATTTCACAGTGGGTCAGTGAGGATTTGAATCTTTTATTTATGATCCTAATCACAAGGCAGAATGGCTTCCTTTAAATGATACTCATAAATTATCAGCTATTATGCGTCGGTGTATTGGTGTAAGGGTGGATGCTGAATAAGGTTTTAGAGGGGCAGCAGAACTTGTAATTTATGTGTCACCTGCAATTGGGACATACCTGCTTGTCGCTTGCTTGAGTAACTACAGAGGATTGGGGGAAAATTCTAATATATCCACAGGACATTACAGCTTCCCCTTGTGTTGTGATACTGTGTGTATGTGTGTGTGTGTGTGTGTGTGTGTGTGTGTGTGTGTGTGTGTGTGTGTGTGTTAGGAGCATTCTATCTCCAAGCTAAACCCTCAGCCCCATTTTAATTTTTTTTTTATTTTGAAACAGAGTCTCACTAAGTTGCTGAGGGTCTTGCTAAGGTGCTGAGGCTGATCTTGAACCTGTGATCCTCCTGTCTCAGCCTTTCAAGTACTGGGCTTAGAGGTGTGTGCCACCATGCCTGGCTGTAGCTTGTAAATTCTAAGACCACTTGGTTTCCTCAACCACCTTCTCAATCTTTTAATTCTTGGCTCCGGAAGACCCAGTTATTTCCCTTCAGAAAACAGAAAACTAAAAACGAGACCAAATAATGAAGCATACCCATTTTTCAGGCACAGGAGGTTATTTCTCTCCTCTTCTAAGATAAATCAGCCATGCAAAACCCACAGACTCCCACACAGACTTTCTTTCTATTCATAAGCAATTGCATGGTTATGTCTTTCCAGAGGATTAAATTGAAATTAATGGAGGATGGACACAGGATTATGCAAATATATTTTCCTCCCTGAGGCCATTGTTCATTGATTATTCAGGCTATTAAGCCAGGGACTCATTACTCATCCTGCAGGCTGGCTGACCCTCAGGTATGCAACACTTTCAAAATAAGAATGATAGCCTGGTGGTATAGACCTGTAATCCCAGTACTTGGGAGGCTGAGACAGGAAGATCACAGGTTTGAGGCCAGTCTCAGCGATTTAGCAAGACTCTGTTTCAAAATAAAAACTAAAAAATAGGGCTGGAGTTAAAGCTCAGAGATAGAACACCCCTGCGTCCAATTCCTACTAGTCCACACCCCTCAAAATAGTATAAAATAAAAATGACATCTCTCTAAGTGAAGGGAAAAATTAATGCATTCAGTCATCGTTGCTAGCTCTGGTATTGCGGTTCTCAGGAAAATGTTAACCAAAGTCAAGAGTTAAAAGAAATGCCACGGAGTCGGAGAATATACTTGCAACTCATAAGCAAAGAAGCCTTATCCAACACACAAAGCCATCCAAATAAATAAGGAAACTAAGTCTAGGAAAAAATTGACAAAAACATTGAATAAGCACTGCGTAAAAGAAAAAAAATCCAAATGGCCAATGAATACATTAAAATCTGTTCATCTCAGATGGGCACAGTGGGGTAATCTCAGTTCTTGGGAGGCTAAAACAGGTGGATCACAGGCTTGAGGCCAGCCTCAGCAACTTAGGAAGACCCTCAGCATCTTAGCAAGACCCTGTTTCAAAATAAAAAATAAAAAGGGCTGGGAGTGTAGGTCGGAGGTAGAATGAGCCCAGTACCACACACAAAAATAAATAAATAAAATAAAAAGGACTGGGGGTGTAGCTCAGAGGTCGAATGCCCCTGGGTTCAATCATCAGTAGAAAAAAATTAAGAAATTAAAAAAAATTGCTCATTTCATTATCAAATTAGATAAAAAAATTGCAATGTAATAACCAGTAGACATGGGGCACACTGGCGACAGTTAAAATGTTTAATGACAGGTGAACCACTGAGAATATGGAACTGAGAATTCTCATGGACTGTTGGTGGGGTTGTAAACTACACTTTGAGAAACGATTTGATGTCACCCATTAAAGCTAAAGATATGTATACCCTAAGACACCGCACTAGATATATGCCCTAGAGAACTTTCTGTACATTTGTACAGGATACCCGGATGAGACGTCATGACATCATTGCCCATGGTGCCACCAATCAAGAGAGACCCAATGCCCATCATAATAGAAAGAAACTTCTGCATAGCCCTATAACAAAACCTTATACAGCAGCATAAAAAAGTGAGGTAGAGGGGTACAAAATTATATGAAGAAGTGCAGGGTTTATATTGCAAATATGTAATAACTCAGTATGACATTGGTTCGGAACAAACAGAAAATATACCACATGTTAACAACTCATACAGACCTGCTGGAAAAATCCCAATGAGAATTGGAGAAATTTCATCACATATTAAATCCTTAAATATGATCTTTCTCTTTAATGAATTTCAAGCGCTACCAAAATTAAAGTGCATTTGCTTAGGGAAGTATAATGACTTGTAAAACTAAAAATAAAAAAGCCAGGTGTGGTGATGCACACCTGTAATCCCAGTACTTGGGAGGCTGAGACAAGGAGGATTGCAGGTTGCAAGTCAGCCTCCATAATTAAGAGAGACTCTCAGCAATTTAGTAAGACCCTGCTTCAAAATAAAAACAAAATAGGGCTGGAGGAATAGATCAGAGGTTGAATGTTCCTGAGTTTATTCCCTAGCACCAAAACAAGCAAACAAACAAATCTAAAAATAAAAACAAGGAGATAACTTCTCCCAAATCCAGAGGCATCCATTAGCAATTGTCCCTGTTGGTCAAAGACGAATCTAGTGAGAGTAACTCCTTTCCACCTCCAGGTTTTGAAAGCTTCAGGGTCAAGCAATTTCCTGGGGGTGATTGACACCACTGAATCAGAGAAGCCTCAAATCAGGGACTATGGGATTGAAATACAGATCTGAGGTGAAATTGTCTTAGTTTCAGCTTTGCAAAGCTAGATAAAGCTTGCAAGGGACTGGTTGCTACAGGAATGGCTGGACTGGTTGGCAGCGGGAGAGAAGCAGTATTTAATACACTGGAGTAAATCCATTTCTGGTGGTGGGCATGGTGGTGCAAGCCTGTCATCTCAATACTTGGGAGGCTGAGACGGGCAGATCGCAGGTTCCAGGATGGCTTCAGCAATTTAGTAAGACCCTCAGTTACTTCGAAAGACCCTCTTTCAAATGGAAATAACTAAATAAAATGGGCTGGGAGTTGTAGCTCCCAGGTAGAATGCCCCTGGGTTCAATCTCCAATACCAAAATAAGCAAATAAGTAATAATACAAAGTTACAAAGCTGATACACAAGTTTATAAGATGAAAGTGTGATTAAATGGGGTTTTGATTTCAGAAAACATATGCTATAGAAATTCAAAGACAGCATGAAAGGAAACCGTGAGAAGATGCCGAGAAAAAACAGTAACTAACTACACAGGCAAATCCTCCCAGGTTCGTATCTGCCTTGGTTTAGCCGCCCTCCTTCAAAGTAAGGTTGTTAGCTTGTGTTGCTGCCCCCTAATTGAGTTGCTAATTCCAACTAACAAGGGATTGATTAATAAATCCACGATGTTCAATATGGCGCATAATTAGAAATATCACAGGAATGTAATCGAAAGATGCAGACATAGGATGGCAACAAAATCTGATAACCTATCCCTTCCACTTAATAGTTAATTATCCTTTAGTAGTCTACTAGTCTCATTGTGTTTTCAAAGAAGGTTCAAATGTTCAGATCGGTGCTCTCAATTTTATGGACTTTTAAGAATGAACATTCCCGTGGTCACAATATTCTTTTTCTTCTTTCTTTTTTCTTTTCTTTTCTTTTCTTTTCTTTTCTTTTCTTTTCTTTTCCCTCCCTCCCTCCCTTCTTCCCTCCCTCCCTCTTTTCCTTCCTTCCTTCCTTCCTTCCTTTACTTTACTTTACAGTCCTGGGGATTGAACCCAGGGGCATTGTTCTACCTCTGAGCCACACCCCCACTCTATCTATCTATCTATCTATCTACCATCTATCTATCTATCATCTATCTATCATCATCTATCTATCTATTATCTATCATCTATTTATCTATATATCTATCATCTATCTATATCTATCATCATCATCTATCTATCATATATCTTATCATCTATCTATCTGTTAGTACTGGGGATTGAAACCGGGAGCATTCTACCTCCAAGCTACACCTCCAGCCCTATTTTATTTCTTATTTTGAAACAGGATCTCACTAAGTTGCTGAAGCTGGCCTCGAACCTAGTATTTGGACTAGGTATCCTAGTATCCTCCTGTCTCACCCTCCCAAGTACTAGGATTACAGGCATGTGCCACCATGCTTAGCAACCCCTAGCCCTTTTTATTTTTTACTTTGAAACAAGGTCTCACTTAGTTGCTGAGGCTGGCCTTGAACCTGAGATACTCTTGTCTCAGCCTGCCAAGTTCTGGGATGACAGGTGTGCACCACTGCACCTGGCTAATATCTTTTTAATTCACATAGTTTTGGGCTGTGTAAATGAATCCTTTCATTTGGCTTTAGGGGTTTCACAAGTCTATTCTCTGTTAAATAAGGTAAGATTGCCTTTTTTTCCCCTCCATGGAAAAATTATTTCCCATTTTCAAGTTTCTAGCTGTCAGGCATGACTAGAGGACAGGGAGTCATTTCTCAATAATCCTTCAGACCTGCCACACAAATGAAGATTTCCGGATTTTATTCAATAAGATCAGGGACCACTTGAAGAACTAATCTAATATCCAGGACAATACATGGGTATTAAAATTGTATATCCTTCAAATTCTGGTTCCTCATTTTTCCTACCAGTTACTCAACATAGTAGAAAAGCTATTGTGTCTTAAGATTTTTTTATTTATTTTTTTGTTTGTATGTGGTACTGAGGATTGAACCCAGGGGCATTCTGACTCCAAGCTACACCCCTAGCCCTTTTTGTATTTTATATTGTTGTTGCTTTTGAAACAGGGTCTCCCTAGGTCTCAGAGTCTAACTACACTGTTGAGGCTGGCCTTGAACCTGCGATACTCCTGACTCAGCCTCCCAAGTACTGGGATTACAGGTGTGTGCCACCATGCCTGGGTTTAATTGTGTTTTCCAATAACAATGAGATTTGCTGATATTGTGGATAAATTTGTGGTGTTATTTTTGACACAGGTACTGTAGGCAGTCAGCTCGCATGGATCAATTCCTGGTCTTTTTAACAATGCCTATCAGATACATTGGAGCTCTGAGAACATCTCAATAGACTACTCTGGTGCCCAGGGAAAGGAGAGAATGTGAATAAAGTGGTATTCTTAGGAGTTAGATGATAGAAAACATAACATGTGGCCTTGGGCTCTCCATAAGAATTTCTTTGACCAGCATTTATTGTCTGAGCGCTAAAATTGATGACTGCTAGTTAAAATAAATAATAATAAGTATCCCACACTTCACGATTGCACCAGCAGAAGAAAAGCAACATGCATAATTACCTGCAGAGTAATTTCTTATGTTTTTAAGGTTTCATAATGCAGCAGAGAGTCACATTCCTGTCTGTGGTACATGGAGCTGTTAATATACAATTTGGATGCAGTACTTCTTTCTGGCTGAAAAGTCACTGATTTTGTTCTTTCTTAGCAGTTTTGATTTTCTGAAAATTATAATGGGATCGATGACAGCAGGCAGCTCTGTGAATTTATTAGATTGCATTAGCTAACTAGGGGATATTATAAAAACAGGTGCGATCCTCCTGTCTCAGCCTCTCAAGTACTGGAGTTACAGGTCTGCGCCACCACACCCAACTATGGAATACAATTCTGTCCAGCGAAAAATGAAGAAAATCTGTTGAGCTATGTCTGAGCAATTTTTCTTACCTTCAAAAAAAATTTTTGAGAAAGTGATGGGCCATGACTCCCTCTCAATTCTGGCTTTTGAATTCTGTCATGAAAGGTGTCACACCTGGAGTTGCTGCAGTTATCTTGATGATATAAATGTACAATTCTATGAGAGAAAAAAAAAACACTTTCAGTATGACAGAAAGAAAAGATGGAAAACAGTCTTAAGCATTGTTCTCACTTCTGATCTGCTGAATTCCCTAACATTTACTGTGCATAGAGTCAAATTTTCTGTCTCTTGCCGGGCATCATAGTGCACAATTATAATCCCAATATTTGGGAGGCTGAGACAGGAGGATCACAGATTCAGGGCCAGCTTCAGCAATTTAGAAAGGCTTTCATCAACATAGTGAGACCCTATTTAAAAACCAAAAAAAAAAAAAAGAAAAAGAAAAAAGGGTTGGGGGTATAGTTCAGAGGTGGAATGCCCCTAGGTTTAATCCCTATTACAAAAAAAATTATCATACTAGATACTTCATGTATATTTCCTTGTATCAAACTAAACATCGAATTATCAGTGGCATAGACTGTATCCAACTAATGTTTGAAATTCCAGCTTCTAGTACAATGCCAAATACAGAAAGAGGTCTCAAATATTTCTTGTAGAATGAATGACTTTCACAACACTGGGAGAAGAAAGAAAAATCAGACGAACAGCCTCATTTTTTAACCAACTTTAAGCAAATAGCTAACAATCATCATTTTCACATTCTGAGGATATTAACTCCATAGCATTAATAATAAACGTTTTTAAGTGCAAAGTAATTGAGTTCTATTGCATTCACTAAAGAAGTCTTTGTGTTTAATACAGGGTGCCACTTACTTAAACAGCAATTTCTACATTGCTATCCTTTCAAATGCCTATTAGCACGGGTCATCTGTTAGAACAAGAACATCACTTTGTTCTCTCGACTCGCTTTCACTTCTGTGGGAGAGCTCCTGAATTGAATATGGCACGGAGAGCAATGAAAAATATAAAATCAGTGAATTCATGGATGGCTTTTCAAAAGGGCCTCCAAACCCACTGATAAGGAAAGGGAATGATTTGGAAGTGCCATCATTAAGTTGAAAAGAGAATTTAAAACAAAAGGGGATTCAATTTTCCTCCATGGTCAGGGGGTATTGTCTGAGCTTCAGGCTACCCCCTCCCTCCTTTCTTCCTGTACCACTGAGCGCCTTCAAGGACATTGACCCTTTTCCTTTAAACTTTTATTCCTTTGATTTGTCAAAGCAGTTTTGCCAATGCTCTTGAATAGATCATTCAATGTGATTTCACTTAAAACATAAATAGAAAATGTGTCTAACTTGTCAGAAAAAATTTAAATTTAGTTTGTTACAATGTTTTTAGTGCAAGATACCTGTCTGCCCCTAAGGCTTTACATATATATATATATATATATATATATATGTATATATATATGTATGTATAGTGTACCTCATATTGTACTAAATTCTAATTTACCATTTGTATGTTTTCCCCCAAGCTTATCTTCTTCAGTCATTCCAAGCTGTGATATTCATCAAAAATGGACATCTGCAGACTTGATCTCACAGTGACTTTAAAATGCATATAATTAAAAGCAATAAAAACTAACAATGGGGTCAGATGTGGTGGAGCACACCAGTACTTGGGAGGCAGAGAGACAGGGCAGGTTCGAGGCCAGCCTCAGCAAATTAGTGAGGACCTCAGCAACTTAGTGAGGCCCTCAGCAACTTAGCAAGTCCTTCAGCAACTTAGCCAGACCCTGTTTCAAAATAAAAAATAACAAAGAACTGGGGGCATAGCTGAGTGGTAGAATGCCCCTGGGTTTAATCCCCAGTACAAAAAAAAAAACACTAGTAAGTAGGTATTAATGAAGTGAGGTGAGGTTCTAAACTGGGCTATTGGTTTCAAATCCAGGTATTCTGATTAGGTCGGGGATCTCACTGGCATTGGGCATGATCAGTCTCCATTGACTGGGTTTTTTGTTTTAGTTTTTAGTAATGGTTCCATAGATTTTCAATGGGGGAACTACCCCTTCTTTGCTGCAGGTTTTCTTGAATGAGGAATAGACTAAAATGGACAGGCTTTTCCTAGTCTAAGACCAAACTGCCTCTCTTAGATTTTTAATCCTAAATCAGATGAACCAAGTACAGTATATATTTGGAATTATTTCATTCCTTGGATTATGCCCTGAAGCTATGGACTATTCTGCTAATGTGGACACTAGTCTATCATCTATCTATCTATCTATCTATCTATCTATCTATCATCTATCTATCTATCTATCTATCATCTATCATCTATCTATCTATATTTCCATCCATCTATATACTGTATTTCTAGGTTTAAGATACCCATTGCTAGTTTCATGTGTGTGTGTGTGTGTGTGTGTGTGTGGTATTGGGGATTAAACCCAGGGGTGTTCTACCTCTGAGCTATATCACCAGCCCTATTTAATGTTTTTAGCTTGAAACAGGTTTTCACTTAGTTGCTGAGGATATCTGCCTTAAATCTGATATCCTTCCATCTCAGCCTCCCAAGTACTAGGATTAGAGGCATGTGCCACCACACCCAGCCTACTTACTAGTCTTTTGATTTTTTTACTTCCTACCCAATTAGACTTAACATTTACTCTACTGTTTCATATTTACTACTTGGGCAAATATTTTGCCAGGCCTGACATAAAAACAGGAGTGCCTTGTCCTTCTGCATTGTAGCATGGATTTTCCACCTCAAATACACAGGCCCATGGAACAAAGGTATTTGCACACCTATCCTTTATCAAATATGATGGCTGAATAGGTGTGATGGTAGATACAAAGGGCGACACAAAGGTGAGTCATTGAAAGAAATCACATTTCTCCTTTTATGGAGATCACATGTAAGAGGTGGAGACAAATGTTAAACAAGGACTCACACAAGTGAAAGGTCATTGTAACAGAGCTTAGTGGATCAATGTCAAAAATCCTTTCTTCACTGGTTTTCTGCATTCTTGGTCCCACCTGGGTCACCAAAATGATACAGGGTGTTTCCTCTTATTGGATTATGACACACAAAGTCCAAGGACTAATGAAGGGCATAGAAATATGAAAGTTTACTTTAAGTCAAGGAAAGATAGAAGACAAAAACAGCTCTGCAGACACAGGGAAGAGATGTCTCTGAAAGAGTAACCACTAGTTTGTGGAAGGTAAGCTTTTATACCTTCTTATAGCTATCCATCTGTTCTGATTAGTCAGAATTGGGTCTTGGGGAACCAATGTCTTTTGCCCAGTTTTAATCCTTAATTTGAATCATTATCTCATGGATGGGTGGGATCTCATCTCCTGGGCCATTTGTCTGCTCACCTCCCCCTATCCATGTTTACACAGGGTTTCCTCAGAATGCAGCCAACAGAAGTAGTCGAAGTTTTGTTTTGATTTTCACAGTCCTTGCCTGGTCATTGTAACCCTTATATCTTATTACCTTTCCCTGATTTTGTTCTTTATACAGATAGACTCTTTTAACTCTTCCTGTTCCAAGGTCTTCAATTTGACTAGGACTGTGGAACCAGGGGAGACACCTCTGAAGAAGGGACAATTAAACAGGGATCCAAGAAAAAGAGAAAAGAAAAGAAATGAAACAGGTAAAAGGTCAGGGAAGTGGTGTCAGAGGATAACATGCCAAGCAGAAGAGCAGGTCTGACTACAATCCTGGGGTGACATTGAGACTAACCTGTTCAAGGAAGAGAAGGAAGCCAGGGAGGCTGAACAGCCAGTGCTGTGGGAAGGTAGTCTGGGAATTTTTCATTTGTTTTGGATGGGCACGAGGTGATGTTGGAAAATTAGGCAGGTGCCCAGCAATTCAAGGTTTTATAAGCCATGTTAAGGATTTGATCTGTAGCCAAGGAGTAATGAAAGCCAATGGAGGATTTTAAGCATGATCAAAGTTGCATTAAAAAATAAAAATCCTTCATCGACAGAGTGGGAAATACATTGGAGAGAGGCCAGAATGGGCACTGGGGTTCCAAACAGGTAGTACTGGCAAGAGGCCAGGTGACCACGATGATTGGTTGAGGGTGATAGAAATGGAAATGGGGAAAGAATACCAGATAGAAAAAAAAAGAATAGGGTTTCTAACTGTCAAGAGTTTCATATGGGAAGGAGACAATGAAGGTGTCAACATTTACTCCTTGTTTTTGAAATTTATATCAGAGTAGATGATGCTACTACTTACAGAGAGATTCAGTAGAATCACACTTTAGTAGGGTTTGCACTGAGAGTGATTGTCTTTGGACGTGAAGATTTTGAGATGTCTTTGAGGCATACAAGTGAAGGTATCAAATGAGTAACTGGGTATGTGGCTCTATAGTTCCAAAGAGATTTGAACACTAGACAAAAATGTATCTGAAAACCAAGATGTAAATTTGACATATTTGAGTCCATTTCCACTGGTCCATCTCAATTGAAGTAGTGTACAGGTCAAAACAGTCTTCAGAACCCTAGACTATAAGCTGACAGTAATGATGTAGGATAGAAGAAATGAAATAAATAGGTAGAAAGGAGACATAAGGGAGAACAATGAAGATATCACTTTAATATGGAAGACTGTGACAGGGCCTGTTAGACCCAAAAGTTTCTGAGGAATTTACAAATGACACTGAGCACTGTTGACCATCCTTAGGGAGGTATCTGCTTATCAAACAACAGAGGTCACACAAAAGTGGAATCTCCTTGGGCACTACTCAAGAGAGCAATCTCCTCATGCATTTTTAGCTGTCCTTGAACAGATTTAACAAAATGGATACCTACAGTTAAGACGGTGAGATTCACACTCTAAATAACCTTGTGACTGCTGGACCAGGGTCACCCTCACCACCTCCTCCTGCCCACCCCTCATGAAAGTCCTCTATAAAAGGAGAGTCTTGTACTCCCAAAGTGTTTCTTTTACTTTTGGGGTGGCCCACATTCTCCCTTGAATGTTTATTTCCCACTTTCCTAAATAAATTTCTGTCTATGTCTTTGATTGGTGCATGCTGAAATTCTTTTCTGTCACAGAAGCCAAGGACTCCATCAACCCCAAGTTGAGGAATCAACCCTGCCCCCATGACAGTAACATTTATAGATACGGAAGGGTTAGGTAATGGACAGATGTTGGAATTTTGTGTTAGAAGACCTGGGTTCAAGTCTCTCAACAATTTCTGCTAAATAATTTTCACCAAAGCACATTCTCATTCATAAATTCAGTTTCCTCCTGTGTAAAATAGCAATAATAAAATCTCCTTCTCTGATTTCTATTACAAGGAATAATAGGACCACATTCATGATAAAGGTATATGAAAGGAGTTTGTAATTCTCTAGAGACATTTATTTATTTATTTCAAAATTCTTATAACTAGGTATGTATGTGCAATCTACTCAATGCTTAACATATACCATTGAACAAGACTGGCTTTTGATGGGTTTGAGACTAAAAAGCCATGCTATTCTTGGTTTTCTGGCTATCTGAAAGCCTTGTTAAAAAAAAATCCATCCAGGCATGGTGGTGCATGGTGGTGCAGTATTTTGGAGGCAAAGACAGGAAGATTACAAGTTCAAGGACAGCCTCAGCAATTTTAGCTTAGTATAAAAATAATTTAAAAAAAACTTGGAAGTAGAATGCCTCTGGGTTCAATCCCTAGTACCACACACACACACACACACACACAAATCTATCCTCCATTTCCATTAATCAGAAGGACTTTTGCATCATGGACTCATTACTTTAAACTAATTATTATGAAATATACCATAAAAGGCTGCCAATGTGGAATTTGAGTGGTTGTTAATAAAGTGTTTTTAATTTTATTGATTTTGAAAAGCCAATCATTAAAATAGAATATAATTTTTTTAAAAGAAAAGCCTTCTGTTTTTCCCTTTTCCTTTCTAGATATAATAGGTACCATCCATCGAACTGCATGATGGGACATATTTTCCCTGGGACCTGGCCCTAACAAGTCTATGAAAGAGTTGTAAATTAGACCCACAGGAAAATACTTTCAGGGGACACTCTGTCAATGTCCTAGAAATATTTTCCAGTGCTTCCTTTATGGTTTGGCGAAAAATCATCAGATTTCAGTAGGATCAAAGAACATAGAGGAAAAAGGCCACGTAATTTTTGTAGACTTGTTACAATGCACATTAAGAAATTGCAAGTTATAAATCATATTTCAAGTCAGGAGTGGTGGTGCATGCCTCTAATCCCAGTACTTGGGAGCCTGAGACAGGAGGATCACAGTTTAGAGGCCATCCTCAGCAACTAAGCAAAACTCTCCACATTTAGTGAGACCCTGTTCCAAAATTAAGAGTAAAATAAGGCTTGGGGTGTAGCTCAGAGGTAGAATGTCCCTGGGTTCAATCCCCCCCAGTAAAACACACACACACACACACACACACACACACATGCACGCACGTACATGATATTTCAGCAGTGAAATGGAAATTCCAGTTCAAAATACATCTTAATATGCAGCAACAAAGAAAATTTCTGTGCAAATATCCCCCACATGTTGCAGTATTGTTTTACAAACCCCATATTCAGCTGTTTAAATTAAATTTTGAACTCTTCATAGAGTAGCTGATGTTATTTTCCATGTCCAAGTGAATAATAATAAAAAATTAAAGTATGAGAATTTATACTTTATTTTATGCTATTATTAGTTTTAATATGTATATAAAATTTTATATATGATACTTTATGAAATATATAATCTGGTGAGGTTTAATTGGTATACTTTTCAATTAGCTTAGGACAGCATCTAATTAGAAGAGGTATGTACTGTTACAAAATTTCATGTGCTTTGATTTTTTTTTTATACTGGTGATTGAATCCAGAGGCATTATACCTCTGAGCTATATCCACAGCCCTATTTTATTTTTATTTTGAAACAGAGTCTTGCTAAGTTGCTGAGGGTCTTGCTAAATTGCTGAGGCTGTCCTTGAACCTGTGATCCTCCTTCCTCAGTCTCCCAAGTACTGGGATTACAAGGGGGCATCAGCATGCCCAGGTCCTTTGTCTTAATGAACCCATCTCTATCATTAGTTCACATTCTCTCTTGTTGCATACCTATATATACTCTATTTACTCAACAATAAATAGACAGGAGGGTAGAGGATGGTATCACCTTTAAAGGTGGGGATTCCATACCAAATGCTGTGTGTGCATGTATGTTCTTATCACTTTGAACTTCACTATGATGTATGATTACAATGCACCAATAAAAGTTTATTTTTAAAAAAGGTGGGGATTCCACCAGTCATTTTTTCATAACTCCATCACAAAGCAGCCTGAAAGGAGTGTAGTTTTAAAATATTATAGAAAATAGAAGCAAAAAAGATGTTAACCTCCATCCAGGGCTGGCACAGTGCTACATGGATTGTTACCTTCACCCAGGATTGTGCTACATGGTGGTGGCTCTCCACTCTCTCTGTTCAGTTTTCTTTCTTTCCTTTCCTCTATATCCAACTGCCATAACAATTCTATAGCCTCATCTCTCAGTTCAAAATGATTGCTTTTTGAAGTGTCTTAATTAATAAAGCAATACGATCCTGAAGATTCCATAACAGAAATATAATTCAAGCTGGACATGGTGGTGCTTGCCTGTAATCCCAGTACTTGGAAGACTGAGACAGGAGGATCACAGGTTCAAGGATAGGCTCAGTCACCTAGCAAGACTCTCAGCAACCTAATGAGACTGTGTTTCAAAACAAAAAAAAAATAAAAAAGGGCTGGGGGTATAGCTTGAAGGTAGAATGCCCCTAGGCTTAATCCCCAGTACAAAAAGAAATAAGAGAAGAGAAGAGAGAAATATAATCCAAGATAACTTTGACATGACTGGGCATTTTGGGGCTGTTTAGTTTTTCCAGGAGGCCACTTTCAAGATTATTAAGTGACAGCAATATTAAATAAATAGTTACTAACACACACCCATCACTGAAAGTATTGAAGCATAAAATGTGGTCTTTATTAAAGGTGTAAGTAGAAGACAGGGAAAATGTTCCTATCAACTCATAATAGAAACATTTCATATCTTCCTTAATCAATTCTTACCTCACCCCAGTTTTTCTCCTCTAGCCACATCTCCACCTCCCTCCTTTCCTTTCTCCCTCAGGATCACTCTCTGCCCATCTCTCTACACAGCCCTCATGACCAAAATTTCTTTGTATAATCAATCCCTTTGCATAATCAATTATACAAAATTCTTTTGTATAATCAATATAATAAACCCTGAGAGTCCAAATCTGAACCACTTTATTATCCCTCAATGATTCGTTCCCTTCTGGGCCTCCATTTATCACAACATACAATTTTAATCACTAGATCTGAGCTTATAATTCACGTTAAAATAGCAAGAGGAGACTCATTCTTTGCAGGCTACTTCTGATTTAGGATGCAAAGTTGAACCAATCAGACAAATGTTGCTTTCTGCATCCATAAAACAGAAACATATATTCCAGTGCTAACCAGTTGGATCAACAAGCGTCAACATGTCATGATTTCCTGCTCTCAGGGCTGATGTTGCCCCTTGAGGTAAAATGACAGCTGGTGATCCACGTGAAAACAGCACATGATTACAACCCTTTGTGGTATATGCTTTAAAGATTAAACTATTTTGGTTTCCTGGATTTATGTGCACACAGATTTCACATCAGCATGCAGAATTCTGGTTTTGTTTTAGGAATCAAGACTGGAGGAATATTGCATATATCAGCACTCAC
This sequence comes from Glis glis, assembly GCA_004027185.1. Lineage (NCBI taxonomy): Eukaryota > Metazoa > Chordata > Mammalia > Rodentia > Gliridae > Glis > Glis glis. The sequence continues at coordinate 31,583 of PVJS01017692.1, forward strand.
CAGGAGTTTGTGAAGGAGCTTGTTATGGGTAGAATGTCCCCTGAAGAGCTCATGTACTAATGTTCAGAGTTGATGTAATCAAATCACGTGGGCTGTAATCTCATCAGCGAATAAATCCGTTGTAATGGATTTACTGGGTGGTCACCTAGGCAGGTGGGGTGTGGCTGGAGAAGGTGGGTCCCTGGGATGTAGCTTTGGGGACTGTGCTTGTGTCTTTAAATCCCCTTGCGTGCTGGCTGGCTCTCTTACTTCCAGCCTCCATGATGTGAGAGCAGAGCCCTTGCTTTCTCCCTCTCTCTGCTTCCTGCTGCCATGCCCTGAGCTCCACAGACCTGGCCCCACATGAACTGAACCCTTAAATCTCCAAAACTTGTGAGCAAATAAATCTTTCTTCCTCTAAGTTGTGTAGTCAGTTGCTTTGGATTACGGCAGTGAGGATGCTGACTGAGACAGAGCAGTTGTCTCATTACTGTACTCCTGGTTTCGAGAGCGAGCCCATTCCTTTTTAATTTCTTATACCTGGCCCAGCTCACTGATCTTTTTAGTACCTGACTGGTTCCTATAGCCATTTACCTTTGTGACCCTGCTTAAGAAATTTAGATTAATATCAGCTTATCAAGAACATTAAAGAGCCATTTAACATTAATCTAAGCTTCTAGGAGCAGGTGTTATGATAGAAATCTACATATTAACACAGAAACAGAGGCACATGCACATGCAAATTTCAGCTGAATACAACATGACATAAAAATAAAATATGTTAATATATTCTAGAACCATGGTACATTTGCCACCTTAAGTTGAAAGTTATTTTCATTTTCAATAAGAGCATTACATAAAAGCAATAAAAGACTCATATTTAAAATTTGTTTGGATAGAACATTAATGAACTCCATAAAATGTAAAACAATACAAAGGACTCTGAGTATTTTAGAATAATTTTTTTGTAGAAGATACACTTATTTTTTCCTCAAGTTCAGAACAATTCTACTAATTAACATTTTTTGAAAAAATCTGAAAAGATTATTTAGACAGTTCTAGTAAAAAACAGAAATAAAAATTATTAGGACTACAGATCTCTGTTATTACATTCTGTAGACATTCTCATAATAAAACAGGTTAAAAAACAGATTAATCATGCACTTCCCCTTGAAGAGAAATAGACTTTTACGTGTTTCTATAGCAACTACATACAATTCCAACTATTAACTTTCTTATTACAGGAAAAAAATCAATAGCAACATAAATTGCTTAAGATAACATATAGCTTTGGATGACACCTATTTATTTACTCAATATTAGTATGAAAACTGCTTTACTATGGAAAATGCTTTTTACAAATGAGTATACCAGCAGTGGAGCAAGTGTTCGCAAAACCAGCCATACTGTCCTCTTCTTGGTGGCTCCAATACGTGTCTAGACTAATTATGTGTAAAATATAATGTGCTCTGTTCAGTCATGCCTGCTGTAATTGTGCCTGTTATGCCCATAAAAATCTACCACTAACCTTTGTAATTTCCTCTAAAATTAAAACATCAGTTAAGTTTCTTTCAGTTCAACTCAATGTTTATGGCCTGAATTTTCCAGAACCATGTTAGCATGCTTAAACAGAGATCAATGGAGTCTCTTTCCTAGAAAAGCTGTCAAATTAAATAGTATCTATCCTGTGGGACTTATCTAAACAATTTCTTGATCCACATTACACCCAGGAACAGGGTTGACTCTTTGGCTTTCTGTTTCATCTCTAATTTTTGTCTTGTAGACTCAAATGCTCAGCTTTACAATCGAGCAAACAGAGCTGCACTGATCTTTGGGAGGGAAGACGTGCAGTTCTGGGGAACAGAAACATTCACGTCTCTTCAAATTAACTTTTGTCTGCTCAGTTGTTTTGGCCTCTGATCACAGTGGCTGAGGCCTCCATGTACCATATTGGGTTATCTTTGTTTTGAAAGAAAATCGTAGAATTAAAAACAACTTTCTACATTGTTTCATCCTGACCTTGTTCGCTTTATTAAACCAAAAGAAATCAGAGTATTTTTGTATATTAAAAAATCCTGCAGTCTAAATACTGATACCCTCATCCCCTTTTCCCCAATGCAGAAAAATCAAAAGGAAAATATATTATTTGGATTTTTCTTTTATTTCCTATCTCTTTTTTTCTTTTCTTTCTATAGCCAAAGGACTGAAATAAAAATGGAGCTGCATGATATCCAGTAGCCAGAAGAGTTCATGGTTTTATCCTTCATATTGAAAATGGGTCTCATGCTTTAGATGTGATAAAGAATGTGTTACACTTTTATCTCAGTCCTCTTGTCCCACTCATTGAACAATGCCTTCAGAAATTTGGCTCGAGGTGTCAAAAATTTTACTCCTATTGCAGCCTAAAACAAGTATAGTGGAAGACATAAAAGTAAGGCAGTGGAATGTTTTATGACTCCAAATACTCAGATCTGGAAGAGCCATGGAGATTTGTATTATTTTTTCAGAGAAATGATGGTAAAATATAAAAATAATTCTTACTCTATCCCATTGTAGCCAACTTCCTGGGTAATAACATTTACTCAGATGCATTTAGATTCCTTTCAAATAAAGACACCACAAAAGAGGGTCATTAGAGATGGAGGAAATTGACCTATGAAAGCTTCCTGTTAAGAACATAGTCCCATGTTTCCATTCACCCCGAATGACTCCAAAATCATCTTAATTTCTACCTTGTTTTTTATAATTCCCAGGCTCTTTATTATCTGACATCTTTGGTCTAACCATGCTTTTAAAGAAACTAATCAAAATAATTCATTTTTTTTTTTTTACTGAGGATTGAACCCAGGGGTATTCTACCAGTGAGTTACACTCTAGCCACTTTTATTTTTTATTTTGAAATTGGGTCTCACTGAGTTGCTGAGGTAGGCCTCAAACCTGTAATCCTCCTGTCTCAATCACCCAAGTACTGGGATGATAGGGATGGCCCACCATGCCCAGCTTAAAATAATTCCTAGCAAGCAATCCAGAAAGGTTTCCGTGATGGCTTCTGCTATATTATATAGAATTTCGCAAACAAGTAAGTTGACAATAACTTCTTCTAATTTGAAAACAATTCCGAGTGGAGACACAGAATTGTCAGCATATCTTCATATTGGAATTTCACTTTACTGAACTTGTTATCATGAAACAAAGTCAAGCAGTGCTGGGCTGGCCCTGGGCCTCACCATGCCACTATGTCACACTAACAGCAGCTTATAATGGATAACAAGATAAACAAATAACAGTATCTTGCATTTGTACCCCTTTTCCACTATATTAAAAGTATGTCCTTGGCCGGGCGTGGTGGCGCACGCTTGTAATCCCAGTACTTTGGGAGGCGGAGACCGGAGGATCCGGGTTCGCGGCCAGCCTCAGCTCTCTCTCTCTCTCTCTCTCTCTCCTCCTGTCTCTCTCTCTCTCTCTCTCTCCTCCTGTCTCTCTCTCTCTCTCTCTCTCTCTACCTAGTGAGGTCTTCCGCAACTTCGTGAGATCCGGTTTCAAAATAAAGTATAAAAAATTAGGGCTGGGGTTGTAGCTTGGAGGTAGAACGCCCCTGGGTTCAATCCCCGGTACCGCAAAAAAAAAAAAAAAGTATGTCCTTAAATATATTCAGTGGTTTCTGGTTTTCTGATGGACACGGAGTAGTTATAAGTGTACAGTTACTCTCTCAGGTGGTTAAGATATTATTTGGTGTATTCTTTCTATAGTGGTATACCTCACTGCAAGTGTTTTCATACACCATAGAGGAAAAATTTGATGATGCTTTCTCAACAGGATAACATGCTATATTAGAGTTGCCACAACATTTTCCTGATAGAAATTCCCTTTCTTTCTCTTTCTCTCTCTCTCTCTCTTTCTCTCTCTCTCTTTTATGGCTGACTGATGTGCCTGCAGTATATAGCTATTTTCAGACAAAATTTACCCTTAATCTAAGCATGTTACTTTTCATTACTCTGACCAAAATATCTGACCTCAAAACATTAAAGGAAGAAGGCTTTATTTTGGATCTTGGTTTTAGAGGTCTCAGTCCATGGTTGGCTGGATCCAAGAAAAATGGCGGATGGAATGAGGAAGGAAAGCTGCTCAGCTCATGGCAGCTGGGAAGCGAGGAGAGAGAGAGAGAGGAAAGGGAGAGGGAGAGGGAGACGGAGAGGGACAGAGAGAGAAGAAAGAAGAAGAAGAAGAAGAAGAAGAAGAAGAAGAAGAAGAGGAGGAGGAGGAGGAGGAGGAGGAGGAG
>PVJS01017693.1:0-11468 GCA_004027185.1 Glis glis
GGGAGGGAGGGAGGGAGGGAGGGAGGGAGGGAGGAAATAAGTTACTTATAGTCATCCAGATTGGAAAATAAACCGGGCATGGTGGCACACGCTTGTAATCCCAGTACTTGGGAAGCTGAGACCGGAGGATTGGGGTTCACAGCCAGCCTCAGCTACTTAGTGAGACCCTCCACAACTTAGAGAGACCCTGTTTCAAAATAAAGAATAAAAATAGGGCTGGGGGTGTAGCTCGGAGGTAGAATACCGCTGGATTCAATCCCCGGTACTACAAAAAAAAAAAAAGGAAAGAACTATCTCTATTTGCAGATGACACGATATTCTATATTAAAAATCCTAAGAAATCCACAAAAAATACTATCCTGGACAAAGAATTCATCAAGATTGTGGGGTCCAAGATAAATATACAAATATCAACCCAATTTCTGCATATTAGCAATGAACAACCCAACAACGAGATTGAAAGCATGTGTTTCACATCACCTCACCCCAAAAGTCAGCTCAATGATTTCCACTTCAGATTCTGGGAAAACTACATGAATTATATTTCAAGTGACTGTGCATGTAATAAATATGCATCAAGTGCTTCCCATAACCCAGACAATGGGGAATAGTGGTAAAAAAAAATTCACGCACCTCCACCATGAAACTCATGTTCTAGTTTGAAATATAAGACAATAAACAGATGAACACATGACACTTAACACATGAACAGATGAACACTTGACACATAGTGTTAAGTGACATAACACAAATAAATCAGGAAAGAGAGATGGAGGTTAGTGGAAGGTGACGGATACTCTAGATGGAGAGGCCTGGGAAGCCGCCCTCAAAAGATGATATTCTAACAATGAGCCAATTCAAGAAGGGAAGTGGGAGATGTTCCATGCAACAGAAACAGCATGTATTAAGAACCCTGATATGAAAACAAGTTTGGTATATTCCCGAAACAGCCCACATGCAGGGTAAGCAAGGGGGCCAGTACTGGGCAGAAGACAGGAGCCATGGTCTGGAGCGAAAGCTGCCCCCTGTAGGTAAGGTGAAGCCACGATCAGGAAGCAGGGGGACAAGAGAGGCGAAGGGAAGGGATATAGACTCTTTTGTGGAAAAAATGGTCAGAAATGCTCAACTCTGTTGCAAGCTCACATAATCACTCCCTGTGTGGACCTGGGTATGTCCCCTACTTCTCTGAGCTATTATCTAATCTACCTCCTTTGCCAACCACATTTTTCATACGACTAGCAGATTGTATGATCTGACTTCAAAGCTCTTTATAAGATGAAAATAGCTGCTGAACACACAGCAAAATTAGCATCAACCTCACAGAGGCCTTCCCTGATGTCTTAAAACAGAAGTGCAGTGAGCTCTCCATCATATCCGCAGATTCAACCAACACAGTCAACAGAGGGGTTAAAAATATTCAGGGAAAAGATATTGCATCTGTATTTCACATGGACAGACTTTTTTCGGAACCAATTCCCCCCAGATACAGAGATGACTATAACTTCTTTCTCAAAAAACAAAGAGCTTTATCTTCTTGAACATTCATCACTTTCTATTCGTATTATTATAAGTCTTATCTATGTGTCTTATCACTTCCTCTACTATTGATTTTTGCCCCAAATCTCACCTCTGCAGAATTAATCAACCCCTGAAACTGGCTCCATAGGCCCTACTCCAGAAAACAGCCAGAGCAGCTATATTACTGTATTGCAATTGGTTATTTAAATGTCCACTTTAACTAGGCATGATACGCACCTGGAATCCCAGTCCTTGGAAGGCTGAGACAGGAGGAGTGCAGGTTTGAGACCAGCCTCAACAATTTAGTGAGACCCTGTTTCAAAATAAAAGAATTTTTAAAAGGGCTGGGGGTGTAGCTCAGAGGTAGAATGCCCTGGGTTCAATCTTCCCCCAAAATAATAATGATAATAAATGTCCATCTTTGTCACTAAATTATAAGTTCCTAGAAGGGAAGTTCCACATCTTGTTCACATCTGTACCTGCAAGGCCTGTGTCACAAACAACTAAGAGGAGCCTTTCACATGCCTGCAATTTCCCTTTCCTTCCCATGAGAGAGCAGCCCCCCAGACAAGGGAGGAGAATAAGCACTTGGATAGTATTTAAAGTACTTCTGAAAACAAAGGGCTTCAAAACATTAGCAACATGAAATTGTATATAAGAAATGTTACTTTTAGAAAATAATAAGTTCGTGTAACATATTTAGAAGGAATTTTACAGACAGGGCCACTCAGAGCAGCACAGCACAGAGATCCTCCAGGGGACCAAGTACAACCCACCTTGTCCTACTGCTTCCCAAGCTCCACAGGCCTGCCAAATAGACTGCGGCCAACCTTTACCCTTTTTATCTCCTTCTTGCCCAAGACCACAGAAGTAATATCACTTACAAGTGTGAGAAGATAAGTCAACACGCCATGGCTTGCAAGGAGCTGGGGTCACAAAAATCCGTCTATATTACATCATGGAGACGTTTCAACTTTGGAATTTAAAACAAAGCAGCAATGCAGGAGAAGAGCTCGCAAAGTCACTTCACGGCAGCCACTGTCACTGTTTATCTTTCATTCCTAGGACCTTCCTAACTCAGGGGACCTTGAAGTTCATGCAGGTGTCCTAAGAGGACTGCTTAAAAGCACAGAAGCCTCTACTCCCCAAATGTCCCCATCTATTATGGTCAGATATAGAATGTCCCCGAAGAGCTGATATAGGTAAGTCATGTGGGTTGTAATCTCATCAATAAATAAATCCATTGAAATGGATTCACTGGGTGGTGACCTAGCAAGTGGAGTGTGGCTGGAGAAGGTGGGTCCCTGGGGTGTGACCTTGGGAGTTGTGACTTCGTCTTTGAATCCCCTTGCTAGCTTGCTCTGTCTCTGCTTCTGGCCTCCATGACGTGAGAGCAGAGCCTTGCTCTCTCCCTCTAGTTGCTTCCCACTGCCGTGCCCTGAGCTCCAGATCCTGACCTCACATGGACTGAACCCAGAATCTCCAAAAAAACTGTGAGCAAATAAATCTTCCTTCTCTAAGTTGTGTGATCAGTTGCTTTGGCATAAGAATGCTGTCCAAGACACCATCCTACCTGTTCCTGAGCTTCCCATGATGCAATCCATAAAAAGCAACATTGTGGGATAAAATAGATAGCAGGTGTCTCATTGAAAAGTGCCCACATTACCTACCACCCTGGATGTATGGTGCACTGGTAAGAAGCACGGCTAAACACGGAATTGTATGAGCCATGAGACCTTGACCATGGCCTGAGCACTCAGTTTCCTTCCCTTCCTTGTAAGATGAGAGTTATTGTTAAGCAAGAATTGGGGATGGGGTAAACCAAGACATGTCTTTCTGCAGTGCACAGCACAGGGGCAGAACTGGGTAAATGGCAGCTGTTCACCTTCCTTCCCCTCACCCATCTCCAAACTGCTTTAACAACATAACCACATCCTCTTCCCAGACCCAAGTAACTAACCATCACCATGGACATTACATCATTAGAAGTAGTACTTAGGAGGCTGAGACAGAGGGTTGCAGGTTCAAGATCAGTCTCAGCAATGTAGTGAGACTCTCAGCAACCTAACGAGACCCTGTTTCCAAACAAAAAGTAAGAAGGGCTGGGGGCAACCTCCAATGTAAAATGCCCCTGGGTTCAATTCTCATTACCAAGATAGAGAGAGAGAGAGAGGTAACTCTTCTTTGTCTTTTTCCCCAGTGCCTAGCTCACAGATGAATACACCACCACAGTTCACAATAGACTTACTGCATAAAATAAATTGCAAAAATGGAACCAATGGCTGAATGCAGAGACGGGGGATTAATCTGTCCATAAATCCTGGCTTATGGCAACTCTCTAAACCTGAAAACGTAACGCGTGGCCCCAAGACCTTGGCGCCGGTCCACTCTAGCTGCTGTTCTCTTCACTTGAGAAGGTTTGACCGAAGGGCAGAAAGCTTTCACTCGGGCTCAGTTTACAAGGAAGCTGCGAAACATTAAACCATGCCTCATCTGACCTTAATAAACCCAGGACACCCGAGATCGGATTTATCCATTTCCCCCAAGTCCCCCCATTTGATTTTTTCATATTTTAAACTTCTTTTAATGACTTTCTACTGCATTCAGCAAATAAAGAATCCTCCCATTGATAATTAAACACCTGCTAATTCCTACAAAGGCATTCTAAACTTTTTTTAAAAAGTAAAGAGAGTAATGAATAAAACATTTCCTTTATTCCATAGGGCCGAGTTCAAGTAAAGGAAAAGGGGTCATTAAAGAAAGCCTGTCAACTCTGCAGAACTTGGTTGCTGCAGTAGTGACCATATTTCAACGTAGAGTACTCTGAGGCAAAAGGTTATATATTCAAATATTCATTACCCCAAGAACACTTAAAAAGAAGTAGGCCTTGTAAAGTCTGTGGCCATTATGAAGAACAGAACACAGATATGTCGTCGCTTTTTTTTTTTTTTTTTTTTGCAGTACCGGGATTGAACCCAGGGGCATTCTACCCCAGCCCTATTTTTTATTCTTTATTTTGAAACAGGGCCGCACTAAGTAGCTGAGGCTGGCCGCGAACCCAGATCCTCCGGTCTCAGCCTCCCAAGTACTGGGATTACAAGCGTGCACCACCACGCCCAGCTGTCGTCGTTATTTTTTAACTTTGTTCTGTGAAAATCTCCAACATTTAAAAAGAGAGAGGAGCTTCCCACATAAACATGCCCTGCCCTGCCTCCCACATCATCACATGGCAAATCTGGCTTCTTTTGTGCCCCAACCTACTCTCTATTTTGAGAATTATCTTGTGTGTGTGCGTGCGTGCGTGCGTGTATGTATGTGTGTGTGTGTGCGCGCTTTTTACTGGGAATTGAGGCCAGGGGCAGTCTATCTCTGAGCTATATCCCTAGCCCTTTTTGGTTTTTATTTTGAAACAGGGTCTCGCTGTGTTGCTGAGTGTCTCTCTAAGTTGCTGAGGCTGGACTCAAACATGTAATCCTCCTGTCTCAGTCTCCCAAGTACTGGGATTATAGGCATGTACCACTGAGCCCAGCTCTTAAGAATTATCCTAAAGCAAATTCTAGACATCATAATTTCCCCTATAGCTAATTCAGCATCTAAAAGATAGGTCTTTTTTAAAAATATAATTCCAACACTATGATTTTGTCTATACCCAAAAAGTGACAATAACGTCATAAATCAGATAACATCCAGTTTCCAAATTTCCCATTTTAAAAAACAAATTTTTCACCAATTTGTCCAAATCAGGACCCAAAATCCACATTGAAACTGTATAATAGGTCTCTTAATTCCTTTTTACTTATTTATTTATTTATTTTTTTTTTTTTTAGTGATGGAGATCGAACCCAGGAGCATTCTACCTCCAAGCTACACTACCAAACCTTTTTATTTTTTATTTTGAAACAGGGTCTTGCTGAGGGTCTCACTAGGTCACTGAGGCTGGCCTCCAACCTGCATTCCTCCTGTCTCAGTCCTTCATCTGAATTCTTTTTTAATCCAAAAGGGTTTCTCTGCGTCTTTTAAGCTGTTGGATATATCTGCTGAGTAAATGGAGTAACTTGAAGTGGGACTCTCCCCTCATTCTGGGTTTTGTTGACTGCATTTCAGGGGTTGTCATTTACATTTTGCTCCATCCCCAATCTAGTCCAGAGGTTTGAGCTGATTTGAGTTACTATTTTTTTTCCTCAAGAAAATATCATAGGTAGTCATGTGAGCCATGGAAATGAAATTGGATAACAAACATACAATGCCTTTAACAATTTGCCAAACAGGGTTCCCCTCCTCCCCACACCCCACCACCCCGATCCACCTTTGGCATCCAGCGGCAGGACAAAGGGAGCAACAGTTGGAAGTGGTGGCCTCCCTTCCCTGGCTGGGCTTGCGACTCTGAGATGGTTAAGAACTGGATGGAAGCAGTTAAGAACTAACCTAAATAACGTCTTCGCAGCTCAAATCTAAGCATTCCTACTCTAATTGAAAAAGAAAACCTTCAGGTCACCTACCCATTCCACATTCCGCCAACGTGAAAGTGACAACCCTTTATATCTTATGTTAAATAAAAAATGGAATTCAGGCTATCAAATCCCTTTTTAATGGTACACCAGCAGGCAAATATAGATTTTCAAGCAATAAGCAATTTCTACTATCACTGCTAAGGGAGGGGGAAACACAGCCTTTCTTTTTTTGCTGCTGTCAGGATGGACGATTAGAGGGTAGAAAAATGCTTTTTTAGTTTTTAAAAATGCTTTATCAGGAAATAGGCCACCATAAAGCAATTCATCTATACAGCAATGCGGAATGTCATCAGTTTTACCTCACACTTGAATCACACTCTTGATTCCTATTCAGCTGTATTTCAATTACGCCTTTTATTTGAAGACAAGCCCCTACAAACACATAATGTCCCCTAAAAGTGATCTTACAAAAAAAAAACCCCAATTGGGATAGGAACGTTATTTATTTAATGCATAAACTACTGTGCCTCATGCAGGAGGTAATGGTCTCAACACTTGCAATATTTGCAAAGAAAAAGAAAGCAGCTGTAAGAACACTGGGTTCCAAATTTAAAGGGAGTTGAAGAAATTCTGCCAACAGTGGAAATGTCAGCATGTTTTAATGTTTATGCACAGAATGTGGTTTAAGAAAGTCCCACCTTAGCCAGGCATCGCAGGTTCAAGGGCAGCCTCAGCAACTTAGCAAGACCCTGTTTCAAAATTTTAATGATAGGGCTGGGAGTGTAGCTCAGAGGTAGAACTCCCCTGGGTTCAATCCCCAGTACAAGAAAGGAAGGAAGGAGAGAAGGAGGGAGGGAAGGAGGGTGGGAAGGAGGGCTGGAGGGAGGGGTGGGTGGGCCCCACCATGGTAAGCTCACACTGGAGGCTGAAATGTTTAGTAGTATTGTTAAATAAATATCCTGAGGCGGCCTGTCTTGGCAGCTCTATCAGGACACTCCAGGGTATCACAGAGTTCACCAAGAACACTGGCCAGCCACAACATATAATGACTTGGGCCACATCAATACTTTATTCTACAGAACGCAAAGGAATGTGGAATAACGGACTGTACGCTTTTGTATAGAAATACATGGACATTTCCTCCCAAGGTGTGTGCTTGGAACCTATCCAAGTGAATGCCCCAACCCAAGAGCAGCTCATACCCCCACCCTGAAACTGTCTGGTGGCCTCTTTACATGTCTTGAGATTTTAAGAATCTACAGAGATAAATTTAAAGTCATTTATAAAACAGCATCTTTCTAGGGGGATAAGACAACTTTTCATTAACAAGTATTTTATTTAGAGAGTTTCTAAAATCAGAAAATGGGTGGGACCATACTTGAAGGTATCACTACCATTCTCACTAATGTGGGGGGAGCGGGTGGGATAAGGAGGGAGAAGCATGCTGTGTGCATGTACTTATGCATGACTTTAAATCTCACTATGATGTATAACTACAATGCACCAATAGAAGAACAAAAAAAGGTGCAAGACCAAAGATTCCTTGGCAATATTTCACACAAGTACAGTTTATGGGTTCAGTTGTGCCCTGAAAAAAGATACGTCCTAAGTCTCAGTACCTCAGAACATGACCTTATTTGGAGATAAGTATTTACAGAGGTAATCAAGTCAAAAGGGGGTCTTAAAATGAACCAGTACCCCTTGCAAAGACAGACACAAGACATGCAGGGAGAGAAGACAATGTCAAAAGACGGAAACAGCCCCCGTCTTCCAATGAGCTATGGAGAACGAGCAGAGCAGATCCTTCCCTCGCAGCCTTCAAAACAAACCCACCCTATTCACACTCTGATCTCAGACTTCTAGCCTCCAGGACCCTAAGGTCACACATAAGCCACTTGGTGAGTGGTACTTTGTGACAGCCACTACAGCAAACGAATACATGTACCTCTATGCACTACGGGACAATGGTCAGAAGAGTTTAAAGGGAAAAGTCTCAGCTGTCAGTCACAGTGGTAAGTGGCTTGCACATGGTGTCACTGAATCCCGAGAGACTCTACAAGGTGAGATCTATTATTCTCCCAATGCAGATGGAGAATCTGAGTTTGGGTATCAGGAGCTGCTGCTCCTGAGTTTGGGTATCAGAGACCCATTACAGGGGCTTAAATACATAAAGGCTGATTTCTTTCATACAACAAGAGGCCTGGAGGCAGGTGCTACAGGTACACAGCTCGAAGATGCCCCAGTCTCTGCAATTCCTTCGGCCTTTCCCTCATGGTCCCAAAATGTGTGCTGCAGCTCCGTCACATCTATGTCCGACATCTGCAAAGCGAAATGTTAAAAATCAATCAGAACATACTTCCCACCTAGTGAACCTCTCTGGCACAGCTTTCCTGGAAGCCCCAAACAAGAAGCTCTACGTGTGATTCATCAACCATTCCTACTGGCATGGGAAGGTGGGAAATAGTTTTTCCAATGGATACACTGTCATCTGCAATAACACAGGAAGAAGAAGGCAGTAGATCTTTTCTTTTCTTTCTTTTTCTTTTTCTTTTTTTTTTTTTTTTTTTTGGTACTGGGGACTGAACTCAGGGCATTCTACCTCCGAGCTACATCCCCAACTCTTTTTATTGTGTGTGTGTGTGTGTGTGTGTGTGTGTGTGTGTGTGTGTATGTTTGTAGGGATTGAACCCAGGGGCATTTTACCTCCAAGCTACACCTCCTGGTCTATTTTATTTTTTGTTTTGTTTTGAAACAGTCTCACTAAGTTGCAGAGGGTGGCCTCCAACCTGCGATCCTCCTGTCTCAGCCTCCTAAGCACTGGGATTACAGGCATGCACCACCACAGCCAACTAATTTTTATTCTGAAATAGGAGTCTCACTAAGTTACTGTGGCGGGCCTTGAACCTGCAATCTTCCTGTCTCAGCAAGGCAAAGGATGTTGCCCAAATAGGTTAAAAATTTGCCCCAGTTCACAGCTATTTGGTAGAAGACTCAGGGTTCAAATCCATGTCTTATCTTACACCCAAACCCACACCTAGGACTACAGTGCTGTACAGCACTCCCAGACAAACCCAAGACCTGCATCAAGGAGTGGTTCTAAGTAAAAAAGGACTATAGAAGGTTTCGCCTCCCAAAGCTGCTCCTGAGCCCAGTGACCTCTCCTTTGGGGTTTCAGGGTAAACTGAGAGCCTTTGAGTGATGAATCCAAGGGAGCAATGGAGCCAGCATAGACTGTAGTGTCCCCAAAGAGAGCATGGACTGTAGTGCCCCCAAAGACAGCATGGACTGTAGTGCCCCCCAAAGAGAGCATGGACTGTAGTGCCCCCAAAGAGAGCATTTGCTAAACAGACACTAGAGGCTATATTTGGTGCGGGCAGTAAATTTTGGGAAGAGACCCTTCCTGCTGTTGCGCCCTCAGGGGTTCTGTTTGTTCAAGGGATCCACCTAATTCTTCAGCGGGTGAAGCCGGTCACCGGGAACCCTTTACTTGGCTTCTACAGAGAGCAACTGGAAGTTTTCTGTAATCGCTCCTTTCCAATTATAGAAGGCCTATGTTTATAGGCATCCACTCAACATTGTCAATACTTATCTCTGCTAATTAGGAGAGATTTTCTTTCCCAGTTTGAGATAGTATCACTTAGGAACCCAATTCTCTGGCCTGGCGCAGAGATAAAGAAAACGGGGCTGGGGCTGCACAGCCAGCTGTGGTCCTAGCTATGGTCCTGAACAAGGCACCCAGTCCTCAGGTCACATGAGGGAGCTAAGGGCCCCGTCCTGTACCCACAGTTGGTGATGCACTCTATGATCGAAGCTCAGTCTAGATAACCTTAGAGAAAGAAAGTTCAGCCAAGCACGGTGGCAAGTACTATTATCCCAGTACTTAGGAGGCTGAGACAGGAGGATCACCGGTTTGAGGTCAGCCTCAGCAACTCAGTGAGACCTTCAGTAATTTAGCAAGAACCTATTTCAAAATAAAAAAAAAAAATAGGGCTGGGGTGTAGCTACAAGGAAGAATGCCCCTGGGTTCAATCCTCAGTACCAAAGAAAAGAAAAGCTCTAGTTAACCTCAGTCCTTTCTCCCCACTTCTGCATGCCTTAGTCCCCAGTCTTCCTCTGCATCATTCATGCAGGCATCCTGTCCTCCCCACCAAGCTGATCAGAACCTCTCCCAGGTGGGTTCTAGGTGTTGAGTGTCATCTCTAAAACAGGTCAGAAAGGAACCGACTCAGTCCCACACCTGCCAGGCTGTGATGATACCACTCTTTCCTTCATCCTGAGAATAAAGCCATGGTGCCCTTCCAAAGCCAAATGTTAGTGTAAGTCAGTCAAAATCCACTCACTTACTGCTTGCAACCAAGAGACCTTGTAGCATCAGCTTGACGTGCATGTGAGGTATTACCCTGACATTAACATATACCGTAGAAAATTAGTCTCCCCTTTGGCTTCAGGAATACCTGGGATTCCAGAATAGGAAAATAAGAACACTATTGCTTTTACTAAGAACACTATTGCTTTTACTAAGCAGTAAAATCATAATCTCCCTATATCACAGTAAGGGTGCAAATGAGTCTTCCTAAAGTCAACAAGGAAAAAAAGGAAGTGGCTGAAGCATTTAATCTGATTCATTAAGAGGCAGCTGCTAACTGGAAGTAACCAAAATATACTGCCCTTCGTCTTCGCTCAGTAAGCCACACAATTTAGACTTCTTGCCTATTAAGGTAAAACTGTTAAAGAATGGGCAAAACCAGAAAACAGACTCAAAAAGACATGAAAAGTTTTACTTTTGAGCAAAGTGATAGAATATGCAGAATATATTTGTATAATAAATCAGAGAAAAACACTCTCAGTTGTGAGAGTAATTTCCAAGACTCTCAAGTCCCTGTTATTTAGTAAAATTAGGTCTTTACCTGCAGTGTCTAAAACTCAGACAACATAATCTTTCCCATCAAAATGGGTGACAGGTCCTAAAAATACGTACTGCAATCTGTCGCTTAAATATAATAGCAAAAAAAAATCACCCAAACTGATTGACATAGGAAAACTACAGAAATGTACCAACTTCTGTGCAATGCTAAATGCAATTAGCAAACTCTCCTTCCTACAATCCCTCCCCTCATTCACCTTCTGTAATCCTAAAGTAAGCCCTCGGATTCAACCTGAAATTTAAACACAAAAATGCCTTTGTATCTGGCAACTAAAAATGAGCAAGGTGTCGGGAAAGAGGCAAGGAAGTGAATCACAAGAGGAACACGGGCTTCTACCCTCCAGACACTTCATCTACTGAAGAGCATTAAAAGTAAAAGGACGCGTAAGTGAACAGAACTGCAGAGAGAATACTTACACACAAATTAAATGAGCATCTACACCAAGGCAGACCCATGCTGGCTGTGTCACAGCGCCCTGCTCAAACCTGGAGGGGATCCCATGGGCTGCCATAGGCCGCAGATAAGACACATCCAATCAGAGGACATTACCAGCTTGCCCGCCAGGCTCATCAAA
>PVJS01017693.1:11568-35941 GCA_004027185.1 Glis glis
GAGGGGAGGGGAGGGGAGGGGAGTCAAAGGGAGTGAAGAGTGAGGAAGAAAGGAAGGGAGGGGGAAAAGGAGAAATACTGAGATGGAAATGAACAGGAAATGAACTTCTTGGGCATGGCATCCAGGTAATGCATGAGAGGTGGGTGAGCTTCAGGTAATTTAATGTCTTCATACTTGGAGAGAACCACTTCTGAATATTAAGTATTAATCCAGTCCTATCTACAGCTCCCACCACATAATTGGACTAAAGGTTCAAGATTAACAGGTGTCTACACCATCAAGGGAAGGGCAACCCAATATCTTCCATTATCTGACAGTGTACCCTAAAGCAATCTTAATTAGCACCTGTTACTTCCAGCACCTAGTACCCAGGCTGCTTACAACAATGCACTAGAAGCCAGGCATGGTGGCACACACTTGTAATCCCAGTACTTGGGAGGCTGATACAGGAGGATCGCAGGTTCACGGCCAGCCTCAGCAACTTAGTGAGACCCTGTTTCCAAATAAAAATAAAATAGAGCTGGGGATGTACCTCAGAGGTAGAATACCCTGAGTTCCATCCTCAGTACCCACAAAAAGGGAGGGAGGGAAGGAGGGAGGAAGGCAGGGAGGGAGGGAGGACTGGAGCCGGACATAGGGGTACACACCTGCAATCCCAGCTACTTAGGAGGCTGAGGCAGGAGGATCACAAGTTTGAGGGCAGCTTGGGCAACTTAGCCAGATCCAGTCTTAAAAAATAAAAGGGGCTGAGGATGTAGCTCAGTGAAAGAGCACCTCTGAGTTCAATCTCTAGTACAGAAGTAGGAAGAGAGAAGGGAGAGGAGGGGAGGGGAAGGAGGGAGGAAGGGAAGGAAGGAGAGAGAGAGAGAGAGAGAGAGAGAGAGAGAGAGAGAAAGTGCATTGAGCATATGAGAACAAGTATCTACTCTTCTGTCCAAAATAGTTTTTATACTTTACATGTTACACATCACCAATAAAAATAAATATATATATGTTGGGGGCATGGGTCCAATTTCCTTCCTGATAAGAGAGTGGGATCAAAGAAGACCACCGATTCACACAATACTTACTAAAAGGGTCACTTTGTTAATGTCAAGCACCCTCAACAACCAAACTGAATGACATCACTTTGGAACGACTCAATCCATTGGAGGAGTATTTGATTCCTAGCTGATTCTGGGTGCAAACAGTGGCTGACCATTACAAATCTGTAGGGCCACCTCATTATGAGTCCACACTGCAACCAAATCCCATTTTCCCTCTGCAAATTCAATTCACATCAATAGCCCCATACATCACCAGCGACTGCTGTTGGCTGCCTGATTTCGAAACATAAAAATTTTTTTGAAAGATTACTGCCAACACATAATAGGCAAACTGCAATTTCAATTCCCCACGCACATGCCTGCAGGAGGGGGAACACGAGCTACAAAATGTAAATGAAGCCTGTGGTTACCGGCTGTTTATAAGCCCCAAGACATCCTCCTCCCTCGTTCCTCCAGTCATGGAAGGTGGGAAAGAAAGCATCAAAAGCGCCGCCATTCAAGAAAGTCCTTTTATTATTCGACTCAATACTGCTTGCCGGTCTCTCAATTTTCTGAGCTGTGTATACAAAATTAAGCAGTGGTGGCTGTCCCCAGCCAGGCCTCATTAGACAGAGTCGAGGGTGGAGGAGCAACAAGGCTGTGTGAGGTTATTTATCAAGGTGGTTTCAGAAGCAACTCTTTAAGAATCCGCGGCTTAGGAGAAGTGATATTTCAGGGGTGAAATATACCCTAACAAAAGTAGACTTCCTAGGGGTCAAAGTAGTCCATTGCCTCAAATCCCAAAACCAACTCCAGTAGTTGTAAACATCTGGTTTGGTCCAGGATACCATTTACCCTATTCAAGACAGACTCATGGTCTACCTCTGACATCCTTCTTGACTTCTTCCAGAAAGCACATTTTTTTTTTAGGATGGGGGAATACTACAGACAGAACCCAGGGCCTCATGCATGCTAGGCAAGCACTCTACCACTGAGTACACCCCCAAGCAGAAAACACTAGTATCAATTCGTATGTATGTATGTATGTATGTATTGATTTATTTTGTTGTCCTGGAGATTGAACCCAGAGGCAGTCTACATCCAAGCTACATTTCCAGTCTTTTTTTATTTTTTTGTTTTGAAACAGGGTTTTGCTAGGTTGCTGAATGTCTCAGTAAGTTGCCAAGGCTGGTCTCAAATCTATGATCCTCCTGTCTCCGCCTCCTAAGTACTGCCATTACAGGCCTGCACCACCACACCTGGCCACATTTAATTTAATACACAACCCACTGGTACTATAATGAGAAGATAAAATACAGTAGACCTACAGTGAATTCATGCTCATTTGTACAGTAGGAGACCAAGGAGACTCACTGTTTAGTGCTGGGTTTCTCAACAGCTGCACTTTTGACGTTTTGGAACAGGTAATTCTTTGTGAGAGGTGGGAGTGGGGGCTCTCCTGTGTACTATAGGATGTTTAGCTGCATCCCTGACCTGCACCTAACAAATGCAATGGTATTGCATCACTCCCTACTCCTGACAATCAAAAATGGCACCAGACGCTGCCAGATGTCCCCTTAGTGGAGGACAAAACTGTGAAATCCCAGCTGTGGACCACACTGGTCTTGTAGGTCTCTATCCCCATCAATAGGTAGAAATTGTATGATGACGTGTGTACACAGGGAACTTCATACAGAAATCCAGCAGACACCCAGGCAGTAGTCTACCAGGCCCATAGTCCTTTCTAGAACACCGAACAAAGTCAAATTTGCCTACCAAACAGAAGAAGGGTACAGTAAGGTACTGACTGTGATCACTAAAAAAGTCTACTGATGGCTGGGTGGACATTTTAAAATAAAAAAGAATAGGTCCAGTGGTGGTGCACGCCTGTAATCCCCGTGACTCAGGGGGCTGAGGAAGGAGGACTGTAAGTTTCAGCAGCATCAGCAACTCAGCAAAGCCATCTCAAAATTTAAAAAAGGAGGGGTCGGAAGTATAGCTCAGTAGTAGAGTGCCCCTGGGTTCAATCCCCAGTAATTCAAAAGAAAAAAAAAGAATATTGCCACTTTATTATTACATTGACCCAATAACCATCCACAGAAGAACATCTGGAAATATTTTTCATGAATTTTCCATATTCAGCAAGAGAAGGCCTCCAGAAAGTTCATTCTGTGGGCCAAGATTCTTTATTTGATCAATTGTTAAGAAATTATTAAGAATTCTTTTCAGAGTCAAACACCCTTAATCAAAGAAGGATGTGCTGTGGTACTTAGTTCAATGGAAACCAAGAGGGGAAAGATGTTTTTCCCTCAACAACCACTGCTGAACTTCTGCAACCAATACTCAAAAAGACAATTTTTATTTAACAGTTTAAGAAACCAGCTTCCAAAAGCTCAATTTCCATCTGCAATTATAATCAGGCCTGATTTAGAATACCCCACCATGTTTTAGCCTTAATTAAAAATGGCACATCCTAGCAAGGGAATGCAATGTGAATTCACAATTCAAGCATTAGCAGGACACACTCATAATTTCACACACACACACACACACACACACACACACACACACCCCTAATGCTAGAGAATCCAGGCTTTGATGACTTCACTATTTTACCAGTTTCTTAATGAATATAACTTCAGAATAAACTTTACTTCACTTCCATATTTTAAATTAGAAAGGCAGGTGGATTTATATTAAGACAATTTGCCAGAAATACAAATGGGTTTTTCTAAGCCTGCCGTCTCTCAGCACATGGCTAAGCCTACATTCTCGCCACTATTATCTTTACTCTGCATAAAAAGCACAATGCTCCAGCACAGTAGTTCTGCTGATGCAAAAATAGTTTCTCAACCACACTAAATAATCAGATTTACCAAGTGCCACTTGGCCTCTTTGTGAGCTTCATAATTAGTTAGAATAATGTGTTTCTGCACATTTATAATACAACATAATTTTCATATTACAATTACTTAATATGGTCTCCAGCACTAACGGGCCTTTGCCTACAGGACATTAATTCAGACATTCTCTGAAAAACACTATAGAAACTCCTGCTGTCAGTTGAAGCCCTTTAAAATAAGACAATTACAAAGACATAGAATGGAGGGACCTAAGAACCACACAGGTAGAACTTAAATGCATAGAATTGAAATGTTTTCATACCTCTCTACTCTGGGGTGACTTCTTATAAAAATCGTATTCCTTCCAAAATTCTTTAGTGTTAGGTTCAGGATTCCCTGCTGGAGCACAGCCTCTGGCAAGGGAGTTAAGAGGGGGGTGAAAAGCTGTAAACAATAAGCTTGCCCCCCCTGTAAGCCTGTAAAATTAAGCCTTTCTCAGTTGGACAATTAGCTTTATATTGCTAATCAGAGAAAAAGAAATGA
Source organism: Glis glis (assembly GCA_004027185.1). NCBI lineage: Eukaryota > Metazoa > Chordata > Mammalia > Rodentia > Gliridae > Glis > Glis glis. The sequence goes on from PVJS01017693.1 coordinate 15,980, forward strand.
AAGCCATCTGCTTCTTGAAAGATCTGTATGTGATTAACAATATCTTCTAGAAAGTAAACTTCCTATGTACAAGAAGGTGGGAGAAAGCAAGAGGGCAACCCCTCGGAATCCTTAAAAACCCTAAGGGACTGCATACCCTAAAAAGGGGTACACTCTTGTATACTCTAAGAAACCCACAGGCATATCAAGTCCCTGACTAGTTTATTCAGAAACTGAGAGGAGTATTATGCTGTCAACCTCGCTGGGGAGACCTCATGACTCCCAGCTCAACCACTTTTTTTTTTTTTTTTTGCGGTGCCGGGGATTGAACGCAGGGGCGTTCTATCTCCGCGCTACACCCCCGTCCCTATTTTTTATCCTTTATTTTGAAACCGGGTCTCACGAAGTTGCGGAGGGCCTCACTAATTAGCTGAGGCTGGCCGCGAACCCGGATCCTCCGGTCTCAGCCTCCCAAGTACTGTGATTACAAGTGTGCGCCACCACACCGGGCCTTCAACCACTTATTAACCAGTTAGCCTTTGGAAACAACTGGACTGCTCAACAGTCGACTAGACCCTTGGTCTTCCTTACAGCCAGGGCCTTTGCAGTACCTCCCATGAAGGGTACTACTCTGCTTCTTGACTTGGGGCTTGACTGTGGGACTTAGTAGCTGAACTTGATGAGTGAATATATCCTAAGAATGTACGGTTATTCTTCAAATATCAAGAGCAGGGATGCAACTAGCCTCAGACACAAAGCAGGATCCTTCTACCAAGCCCCCTACAATCTTTTTTCTCTATCCCTTCTCTGCCCATCGATTTTATTGCCCTCTCACTGAGCCAAGTTTTCTCTGTCTTTCACCATTAATAGCAAGAAGTCAGTGACGGCAAGACCATTTTTCAAATCTCCTCAGCTCAACAAAGCAGCGCATCCGCAGCAGCAGCAGCTCAATCTCAGGTGGGTGTGTTCGTCAGCTTTGTGTCACTGTGACCAAAATATAAGAACAACTTAAAGGAAGGAAAGTTTATCTGAGCTCCTGATTTCAGAGATCAGACCATGGTCAGCCAGTTCTAGTTCTTTGGGTGTGAGGTGAAGCAGAACAGTGTGGTGGAGGAGAGATGCTCAGCTCATGGCAGCTGAAAAGCGAGGGAGAGTGAGAAGATAAACCCTTCCAGGGCACGCCCCCCACCCCCGCGACCCACTTCCTCCAACTAGGTCCGACTTCCCAGCAGTCCATCCAGACATCTGTAAATTCATCCAATGAAAAGTTCAGAGCCCTCATACTCCAACCACTCCTCTGCAGCCCACCTCAGGACATCGGTACACAAGGACACATGAGGCTTTGGGGATGTCCCATGTCCAAGCTCAAACAGAGGGCTAGCAGCTATCGTGGTTTGAGTTTGGAATGTCCCCCAAAAGACTGGTGTATTGAAAGCATGTCCCCAGTGCAACAGTATTCAGAAGTAAAATAACAATCAGGAGCCAGGTGCAGTGGTGCACGCTTGTAATCCCAGTACTTGGGAGGCTGAGGCAGGAGGATCACAAGTTTGTGGCCAGACTCAGCAACTTAGGGAGGCCCTCCGCAACTTAGTGAAACCCCGTTTCAAAATAAAAAATAAAATAGGGCTGGGGGTGTAACTCGAAGGTAGAACGGTCCTGGGTTTAATTGCCAGTACCATACACACACACACAAAAAAAAAATTTTTTTAATTGGGGCTCTAAACTCATTGGTGCATAAATTCACTGAAGGTTTAATAATTTGAATGAATGTACTGCATGGTAACTTAGGCAAGTAGGGTGTGACTGAAGGAGGGAGGGAGGTCACTGGGGGTGTACATGGCCCTGGGGATTAGATTTGTCCCTGGTCACTTCCTTTTGGGCTCTCTCTCTGCTTCCAGCCACTATGATGTGAGAGTGTTATCCCTCTGCCGTGCCTTGCCACTGCAGTTTCTGCCCTGGAGCCAGCCAATTATGGACTGAACCTTCAAAACTGTGAGCCTAAATCAACTTTTCCTCCTCTAAGTTGTGCTTATCAGGAATTTCAGTTACAGATACAGAAAAGTGGACTAAAACAGGGCCCACCATTGACCATTCAACTGTAGCCAGGGACATAGACTCATGAGGGCCGTCACATAAAGTTGGGAACTTTATATACAATACAATGGTGCAGGGTCAGCGGAGGGAAATGAAATCCAGCCTACCCACCAAGCTGAGTCCCTTGGCATGCACTGCTGTCCACCTGAGGGCATGCCTTTCTACTGCACAAAGACATCATCTGTCCAAAGGGGCAACTGACTAGAATGAGGAGAGCAGGGAAAAGAACTTGGTGTGGAGTGTGGGCATCCACAAAAGCTGAGGAGGGTGTCTATGCAGAGGAGTGGCCCAACATGAGGTATGATGGGCTGAATAATACACCCAAGACAGTGACAGCCCAGTTTCTCCCTATTGGAGAAAGGAGTTATGTATCTACAAAGGAAAGAGCTAATATGAACCATGTGGTATTGAACAGAATTGGCGGTATCACTGTGAACTTCTCACTGTTAGTACATAAAACTACGGAACAAATAGTTATAAATGTGTGTAGAGACACGCACATGCGTATTTAATCACTGAAATGTCTGGGAGATGTAACAGCCCAAGAGCAATGAGCATGCATATTGCCCACACCTTGGCTCCTAAGTACTATTCTCCTCTCGAAGGAATCAGAGTTCCAGGGCCAAAATCCCAGGATGGGGCCAGAAAGCACATCTGGAGCTTCTTGCTTCAGAAAGTAAGGCAGTATTCAAATAATGGCAGATGTGTCCAGCACCATCTCAAAGAAGTCCCAATGTCTAAAGGTGGGGCAATCTGAGCACAAAGAATGATAATAACAGATTATAACCCATTAATAAAATGAAAATCTGTAAGTCCATACAGCACCATCAGTTGAGGACACATGAGCCTTTGGGAACATTGAAGATCCAGGCCACAACAACCTCAAGGAAACCACCTCTCCCCTCTTCTATCACGTCGTCGCCTTCAGTAACCCAATAATGGCTCATGTTTTACTGAGACTACACCATGTTCAATTTATGTAACCACTTTCCCCTCCACAGTAAACAACGTCCAGTTCATTCTGATTTCATAGCTTCCCTTCACACACAGAGACTCTCTCTCCCACGGATTAAGTCATTTGTTCTCCCTGAATCTCATCAAAGATTGTCCCTCGCCCTGTAATTGGGAGGGATTTAAGCAGATAACTTAACCTTGAGAGGATGTTCATTTGACTCCACACATCCTTCCAATCTGAGAAAAACACAAATTCCCATTCACCTCAGCACGCCTGTCTTTAATTGTGACAGCAGAGCAGAGAAATCCATCTTCAAAGAGCTGACTAGCCACGAGGGGGTATTCATACCTCATATTGAAGCGATCTTGATGCTTTGCTTACAAGGAAGCAGGCTTGGCAAGATGAAAAGGTTCCAAAATGTCATTGGTCTATGCCTCTTTTTATTTAAAAAAAAATGTTTTAGCATATTTTTATCTCTCTGCATTAAGTCAGAAAGTAACAGACATAGTTTATTCTCTTAAGGAACAGAAAAAGCCCACCATTTTCCATTGCTGGCAACTGCATTTGCTAGGATGCTGCCTGGCTTTGGAGGGTCCTAGTCTGAAGGGTGTGATCATTTCCTCCTCCTCCTTCTCCTTCTCCTTCTCCTTCTTCTTCTTGTGGAACTGGGGATTAAACCCAGGGGATTCTACCTCTGAGCTACAGCCCTTTTTTAATTTTTATTTTGAAACAGGGTCTTGCTAGGTTGCTGAGAGTCTCATCTCATTAAGTTGCTGAGGCTGGCCTTGAACCTGCGATTCTCCTGTCTCAGTCTCCCAAGTACTGCGATTACAGGCATGCACCACCATGGCCGGCTCCTCACTTTTAAATATGGAGGAATAACTATTCTTTCTCCTCTCCTACAGTCTCAGTGTAACCCCCTCTGCAGTGCTGTCTGTGGCCGTCTGGAAAGTGCTTCCTCTCCCAGGTGAACACAGACAGCGAGAGGCGAGTGCGGGGAACGGCTGATCTGCTCTTTGTTATCCTCAGCTCTGTGGCAAAGGCCATTCCACCATGATTGCAAGATGGAAGAGAAAAAATAAGAAAAGAAATTAATTCCAGGAACCAGAGACTTCAAAACCAGAAGAAGTTGATGGGATTCCCTCCCCCAGCCCCAAGCTGATCTCATCAAATCCTCTCACATGATTTACAGCCTGGCAATCTATCTCTTTCCATTGATTACCCTGCTATTATGGGATATAACTGTTCTCTGCCCATTCCAAGAACTCTGAAGTGTCGCACTGAGAATACATTAATGCACCTTTAATGTACAAAAGACAGGGGCGTAAAAGACCAAAGGGACAAAACAGCAGGGGAAATGCACAGAGCTGAAGTTCCCAGCAGAAGCAGCGAAGTTAACAGCTGATCAGGGAGGCGCAGGCCCCTGGCCACCTGGGCCCACAGGAGCACGTTTAACTGGAAATGGGCCACGTGCTACACTACCCAGAGCTGCCTGGAACCAAACAGGAGGGAAGCAAAGGACAGCCAAGGAAACAGCTTCTCAATGCAGCCACAGCGAGGTTCCTGCAAAGACCGCAGAACGATGCTGCACAGGTCCACAGCGCTCCCAGGAGAGGCTTTTTTTATTTTGTTTTATTTCATTTTGTTTTTGTCCTGGGGAATGAATTCAGGGGCATTTTACCTCCAAGAAAAAACCGCAGCCCTTTTTATTTTTTATTTTGAAACAGGGTCTCACTTAAGTTGCTGAAGATTTTGCTAAGTTGCTGAGGCTGGCCTAGAACCCACAATCCTCCTGTCTCGGTATCCCAAGTATTGGGACCACAGGTGTGCGCCACTGCGCCCAGCCCAGACAAGATCTTTAAACGACAGCCTTCTCATCTGCATGGAGGATAATATAGTTTATCAAAATCTTAATGCAGGAGGCAACAAACTCTGACTGGCCGCCCCTTTGTGTGGTCCTCAGGGAGGAACGGTTTTTCTATTTTTAAATAGTTAAAAAAATCAAAATCAGCCAGGTATGGTGGCGCACGCTTGTAATCCCAGTACTTTGGGAGGCAGAGACCGGAGGATCCGGGTTCACGGCCAGCCTCAGCTCTCACTCTCTCTCTCTCTAGCTGTCTCTCTCTCTCTCTCTCTCTCTCTCTCTCTCTGTCTCTCTCTCTCTGTCTCTCTCTCTCTCTCTACTTAGTGAGGCCCTCCGCAACTTCGTGAGACCTGATTTCAAAATAAAGTATAAAAAATAGGGCCGGGGGTATAGCAGGGAGGTAGAACGCCCCTGCGTTCAATCCCCGGTACCGCAAAAAAAAAAAAATCAAAATCATGAAAAGCACATGAAATACAAATTTCAGTGCCTGTAAATGGAGTGTTATTAGAATGCAGCCATGCTCATTCGGTGAGGTATGTCTGTGACTATGTTTGTACTCCAACACAGGGAGTTGGTACAAAGAAAGACAGTCAACCTGCAAAGCCAAAAATGTCTACTATCTTGCTCTTTACCAAGAAAAAGTTTGACGCCTTCATCTTATCTCACCCACAAATTTCAGGAAAACAACTCAAAGGAAACTAAAAACCCATTAGAAAAATGTAGTAACTAAGCCAGGCGCAGTGGTGCACATGGAGGCTGAAGCAGGAGGATCTCTTGAGTCAAGTCCCAGGCCAACCTGGGCAAGAGTGAGACCCTGTCTCAAAATAAGAGAAGAGAAGCCGGGCGTGGTGGCGCACGCTTGTAATCCCAGTACTTTGGGAGGCGGAGACCGGAGGATCCGGGTTCGCGGCCAGCCTCAGCTCTCTCTCTCTCTCTCTCTCTCTCTCTCTCTCCCTCCCCCCCCCGTCTCTCTCTACCTAGTGAGGCCCTCCACAACTTCATGAGACCCGGTTTCAAAATAAAGCATAAAAAAATAGGGCCGGGGGTGTAGCACAGAGGTAGAATGCCCCTGGGTTCAACCCCTGGTACCGCAAAAAAAAAAAAAATAAATAAGAGAAGAGAAAAATGTAGTTACTAATGAAAGAAAAAGTATTCTTTTCCTTCTAAGCAGGCTTCCATATTAGAAAATTTTACCAGAAAGATCAGCAAAAATGGTACCACATGCATAAAGTCAAGATGCTGCTTAGAAATACAACAGGGAAAAGAAGAAAAAAGTGACCAGGAAGTCACCACAGCGGTCACTCTGCATACATGACTCCATCTGATTTGCACAGCACGCTGCTGAGAGATGGGTATCCCCATTTCACAGGTGAGGAGATCGAGCCCGAGAGAGACTGAATAATGCAAGGTCACAGAACTACAGTGGAGTACGGGGTAGATTGCTCTAAACCTCATCGTTAACTATGGCAAAATGATTAGGATCATCTTTTGCAAATGTGCACCCTCTTGCCATCCAGAAAGAGAGAAAATGAGACAGTAAAGGAATAAATAATGATAAGTTAATGAAAAGAAAAACCTGCCCACTGCTGAGAGGGATGGTCATCTAACAGAGAAATGTTTGTCTTCCTAAATGCCACATGCTCTGGTGTTGAGCTCTGAAGCAACATTCAGTTCCTGAGCTCACTGCCACCCTGAGTGTAGCCAAATCCTTTCCAGCAAACACCGATATAATCTCTTTATCCATCTGCTCAGACGACTGCTGCCATGGCCCAGCATCCTCGCCCCATGAGTCGCCTTCCCCCCAGCTTATCTCCCAGGACAATTCTTTATATCCAGCGATAAATCACTTGTAATCTAAGAGATATTGACAATACATCTACCAAAGATTCCGGTCTTCCAAAATCTCTTAACGAAGACTAATGATACAGCAGATTTTATTTCCGTTATTTTGACTATGTCCAACAGCAAGCACACATAGCTTTTATAGTATGCCAGGCACTGTCCCAAATACTGTAAATGTACTAATGCTTTAAATGGTTAATTCTCACATCCCTAAAAGGTCAGTACCATAATTACTTTCATTTTACAGATTAGGAAAGTGAGTCACGAAGACAGTAGGCTAATTTTGCCAAGGTACCATAACCAGTAAATCCCTTACCAAAACTGGGATTTGAACTCAGCAAGTACAGTGCCGGAATTCACACTCTGACCCCAAACTTCAGACACAATAATAACATTTAACACCAGGCATGGTGGCGCACACCTGTAATCCCAGTACTTTGGAGGCTGAGACAGGAGGATCGCAGGTTCAAGGTCAGCCTCAGCAACTTACTGTCAGCAACCTAGCCAGACCCTGTTTCAAAATAAAAAAATAAAACAGTCTGGGGTAGCCGGGAGTGGTGGCACACACTTGTAATTCCACTACTTGGGAGGCTGAGACAGGAGGATTACAAGTTCGCAGCCAGCCTCAGCTACTTAGTGAGACCCTGTTTCAAAATAAAGAATAAAACAATAGGGCTGGGGTGTAGCTCGGAGGTAGAATGTCCCTGGGTTCAATCCCCAGGTCCGTAAAAATAATAAATAAATAAATAAATAAATAAATAAATAAATAAGTAAATAAGTAAATAAGTAAATAAAATAGACTGGGGTTATAGCTCAGAGACAGAATACCCCTGGGTTCAATCCCCAGTAACAAAATAAATAAATAAATAAAACATTTAACTACGAAAACCAGTTGTGCACGATCGTCACGTACCTGTGGTATTCACAGAAGGGCAGGCTTTAATTTTTAGCTAACTAGGAAAAGATGGGGAAGAATAACCCACATAAATTGACAGAAATAAGTAAACATTTTCTTACAATACCATGTTATTTCTTAAGAAAAGAAAGCCAGGCATGATGGTGCAGGCCTGCAATCCCAGTACTTGGGAGACTGAGAAAAGAGGATTGCAGGTTCAAGACCAGCCTCAGCAACCTAGTGAGACCCTGTTTCAAAAAAATAAAATAGGGCTGGCATGTAGCTGGGAGGTAGAATACCTCTGGATTCAATCCCTAATACCACCAAAAAATAAAAATAAAAAAGAAGCAACATCTGGATGCTTAGAGACGCGGGGCGCTTCCAAGTGACTTCCTTTCATTGAGAACCAAAGGTCAGGCAAGAATGGCTTTCTGTTTTATATTTTTCTAAGCACCTGAAACATTCTGGTACAATTCAACCTTTCCTTGAAGGGTGAGAAGCTCTTTCCATGACAAAGACATGTCATTCTGAACCAAACCTTTCATAAATGGAAACGGTGACAGCTTAGTTGGTTTTAATCCATACCTAATCCTCCGCAGAGACCAAAATTTCAGCACCACAGTCAGGTTGGTCAGGTCCCACACCAGGGGTGGTGGACACAAGGAGTCCTGCCCATCTTCACCCAGACCCCCCAGGAAATGTCACAGACTGTTCCTCCTCCCCGCCAAGCGCAGAAGAGTGTCCTCCCCCTCAACAGAGGGATGAAGGGATGGCCTTGGGTCATCCTCCAAATGGATAAGGGCAAGGGATCCGCATACAGATAGAAGATGAAATCCTCCAGCGTCCACCCCAAACGAGGGACAGCCCCGTCCAGCATCACGGAAGAAGCTCTTATCACCCATCCACAAGGTCAGGGAATGAACTGGAGCCTCTCTGCTGGCCTGCTGCTAAAGTCAGCTCTGCTGTCTTCAACAATAAAGAAGGAATCAGGCTCACGCAAGTACGTGGAGGCTGAGACAGGAGGATCGCAAGTTGGAGGCCAGCAGGTTCCAGGCCAGCCTTAACAACTTAGTGGGACCCTGCTGCAAAATAAAGATAAAAAGGGCTAAGGTTATAGCTCAAAGGTGGAATGCCCCTGGGTTCAATCCCCAGTATACACACACACACACACACATACACACACACTCTCTCTCTCTCTCTCTCTCTCTCTCCCTCCCTCTCTCTCTCTCTCTCTCTCTCTCTCTCTCTGTTCTGACCCCTCCTTCCACGAAAAAAAAAATCCACCGTAAGTTTAAAGACTTTGTGGACTGCTCTACTGTGGGAAAGAAAATCCCATGAAAGCATGTCAGTTGTTAACAAATCCCAGAGAACAGAGTGTCATCTGACTTCTGAAGTCCTGTGGCATTTTTTCAGGACAATATTCACCAGCATTTAAGGGATGCCCCGGTCAAGAAGACAGAGGATTTACACCAAGTCAAAGACCTAGCAGGGGCGGCCACTTGACCCCCAGCTGATATTTCACAGAGGACTCTACACATCTTGCCACCTCAAGTGCGGAGGATGGGAGAACAGGGAACCAGTTCTAGACCCCTAGAACTGGATCAAGTCAATCCTTATAGGATCGTGTCAGTGACACCAGGTTCCAATGTGGGCATCTGTCTTTTATATAATGTTTTTGTGGGTGGGTAGTGGGGAATGAAGCCAGGGGCATTCTACCTCTGAGCTACACCTCCAGCCCTATTTTCTATTTTGAAACAGGGCCTTGCTAAGTTGCTGAGGCTGGCCTGGAACCTGTGATCCTTCCGTCTCAGCCTCCCAAGTACTGGGATTACAGGCATGCACCATGGTGCCTGGCTTTTATATCATTTTTATTGGTGCATATAAATTATAAAGAACAGTGGGTTTCAGGGTGGCATATTTCACATGCACATGACGTGATCTGGTCAACTTCATTACCCAGTACCTCCCCTGGCCCTTCCCTACTCCCTCCCCTTATCTCCTTCCTTTACCCTAATGTCTCCCTTCTGCTTTCATGATGTCCTTGGTTTTTCCCTTCTAGCTTCCACATATAAGAGAGAATATCCCACACTTGTCCTTCTGAGTCTGACTTATTTCACTTAACATCATGTTCTTCAGTTCCAACCATTTTCCTGCAAATGACACAATTTCGTTCTTCTTCATGGCTGAATAAAACTCCATTGTGCACCGACATCACCTTTTCTGTATCCATTCATCTGTTGATTGGCGCCCAGGCCAGTGCCATAATTTGGCTATTGTGAACTGTACTATGTGATAAACACAGGTATGCAGGTGCCTCTAACGTGGCACCTGTCCTTTTCACCCCTTGACAATCCTGCCCTTTGCTCTTAGCAAAGACCCCTCTTTCTTAAGAAAATGCCACTTGTTATTCAGTAATAGAAAATGAATACACCAGTGTCCTGAAGGTTGTCAGCAACCAGGAAACGAGGTGGGACCTGATGCCCTTCCAAGGAAGGTACAGAAGACAAAAGCCTTCTAAGTTCAAATCCCAAGACTTGAACTTTTGATATTTATTTGCAAGTCACAAACCATGCCTGGACACAGCCTCGGCACACAGTCAGGCTTTTCTCAATACTTACTAACAGAATGAGAAAATAAATAGATGCCTCACTGAATCCTCCACCCGCTGGAAGCATCTGGAACGGGAGGTGCCGATTTATCAGCTGGAGGATTCGCTCAAGGTCTGCATGCCCTGGACCCAAGAAGGCACCGAAGTCCAGACAGACCAGCTCCGTGATCCTGGCCAGCAAGCGAAGTTCATTACTGCCCTACATTTTCTCATTTACACAGACAGGAACAACTTGGAATGTTGTCAGGAGGACTAAATTAGGTAATATATATCGAGGCACTCAGCTTGGTGCCTGAATGTACCCAAAATTTTATAAATCATAGATCCTCCATGTTCTCTCCTACTCTGCCATAATGGGATTCTGGGGAAATAAAACTCACGACAAGCTGACCGAAGACATGAGGATAAGAGAGTGACCTCAGACCTGGTTCAAATACCTACTGTGCCCCTTGCTGCTTAGGACAATCAGTCCGCCTTGCCCAGACCCCTATTCCTCACTTGTTAAATTGGAATAATGGTAAGTACATTTTGGGTGGCTGAAAGGGTTAACTGAGAACACACGTGCAAAAAAAAAAATAGCTGCAGCAAAGGAGGCCACTAAAATTAGTATATGTGTGGGCTCTTATGTTTACTTTTTTTTCTTTTATGGGACTAGGGATGAAACCCAGGGCTCTTCTGCCTCTGAGCTACACCCCCAGCCCTATTGTATTTTTAATTTTGAAACAGGGTCTCTCTAAGTTGCTAAGAGCCTAAGTAGCTGAAGTTGGCCTCCAAACAGGGATCCTCCTGTCTCAGCCTCCCAAGTACTGGGATTACCATGTCCAGCTTGTTTACTTTTGTTGTCTGAGCTGGGCTCCTAGCCAGGTGTCCCAACAGGCAATTTAATATCACCGAAGGACAACTAGAGGTTGAAGTGTGTCCCCAAAAAAAGATATGTTAAAGGTCTAATCCCAATTCCTCAGAATGTGGCATGATTTGGAAGTAGGGTCATTCCAGTTATAATTAGTTAAGATGAGGCTATTCTGGAATACGATGGTCCAACCTGCGTGACTGGTGTCCTTGTCCTACGGAGAGAGACACTGAGGGAAGACACTGAGGGAGGCACAGGTCACAGCGATGTGTGCGCAGGCCGAGGAGTGCCAAGGGCTGCCCGCAAGGACCACAACCTCCCCCAGTGCCTCCAGAATGGAGCCAGCCTGGTCCACTCCTTGATTTTGGACTTCCGGCCTCCAGCACGGAAAGGCAAGAAATTCCTGGTGTCTTAAGCCACCAGTCTACGGTGCTTGTTATGGCTGCCCTAGGAAACTAATAGAGAGGGCAACCCTGGTCAGTGGTCTTTGGTGTATGTTTACCACCCCGCTCTGGAAGGGTGGCTGATTTCCATGGTGTAAACATTCCTACCCTGGCCAATTTCAAACTACAAACATGACACCACATGGCTAAAAGCAAAGGAGAAGCTGGGCGTGGTGGTACACGCCTGTGATCCCAGTATTTAGGAAGCTGAGACAGGAGGATCACAGGTTCGAGGACAGCCTCAGTTATTTAGTGAGGCCCTCAGCAACTTAGTGAGAAACAGTTTCTAACTGAAAAATACAGTAGGACCGGGCCTGGTGGCGCACGCCTGTAATCCCAGTACTTGGGAGGCTTAGACAGGGAGGATCGCAGGTTCGCAGTCAGCCTCAGCAACTTAGTGAGGCTCTCCCCAACTTATGAGACTCTGTTTCAAAATAAAAGAATAAAATAGAGCTGGAGGTTTAACTCAGAGGTAGAATGCCCCTGGGTTCCATCCCCAGTACTACAAAAAAAAAAGATAAAAGAAAAGAAAAAAATGTGAAGGTGGATAGAGATGTGTGGTAGCAAACCATTAAACAGTATTTCTACCCCCCACACACATACATACATACATACACATGCACACACATGCATACACTTATACACACATACACACATACTCAACACATACTCCTACATACACATACACACATATAAGTATACATGTGCACATGCACATATGTACACACGTACACAAGTGCATACGCATTTACATACTCATGCACACATACACATATGTACACATAAACCTACACACATTCACGTGCATGCACATATATATGCACACACACCACACATACACATGTACATGCATATACCTACACATAGACATACTACTACATGCACACGGACGCATGCACATATACCTAGATGCACATACAAAAGTGCACATACACACACACACCAGACATAGCCTCCTAGCAGTGATGACAGTAAAATATAGTGAAATAACTAGCAAGTGATGAGTTTGGGATATTCATTACTTGTTAAGTATAAATTTATTCTGAGTTTACATAATTCTGTGTTCTAAAAGACTATCTTTAATAACCAGCTTTCAAAATTCCTGAACATGTAACAATCTGTTCTCATGAGCCAGCAGGAGTGGCGACCCTGGGAAGGAGGAGAGGAGCAGGGACAAGCGCTTCCGGCATAAATCCTCTACCTCCCCGGCCCACGCTGCACGGCCAGCCGGGAGCACAGTCTTCCAAACCCAGCCCCTCTGCAGCAGAGGGTCACGCCGGCTGTCAGATGGTAATAGACAGTGTTCGGTTAATTAAGCAGGTTTTACTGCAGCTAAAACCCTGGGCCTATCTTCTCCCTGATCCCATAAAGCATCCGTGGCAGTTCGGTTTTTAACCAATACAGGAGTAATTTGAAATCAATTTCCGCTCTCCTTGATGAACAATGGACTATTTAGTGTGACCCACAGAGAAAATGAGAGGCCTGCCTGCACCAGGTAGCTACCTGGAGCCCCAGCTGCTGCACACAGCTGGATGCAGCTGGTACCCCACCCTCGTTCCCCAGGAGGCCAGGTTTATGCCACTGGGGCTGCATCACCACCACACCGCCTTGGTATAGGGGAGGCCTACTTCATCCTTGTTATTCAACTGACACATCATCAGTGAGCACCCACTCTGAGCTGGGCACTCTGCAGACCCAAGGAAGCAGGATACACGCTCTGCCCCAGTCCTGACATGCACAGGCTGCAAAAGGCTGGAGAGCGCCTGCGCTGTGGCAGAGGCCTCAGAAAGCCCCCACTGACACATCTAGCCAGTTAGCCAGCTGCCTGCCACACGAAACCACCACAGACGGCAACTGCACCTGGGTTTCCCAGCCTTGGCCTCACTGCACCCTGTGACAGCAGCCGCTCCTGCAGGGTCCAACTGACACTCTGCTCCAGGGAGCTGTCTGCCCTCTCTGCTCCCACAAACTACCTTCTTAACTTCCCTCCTCTCTCTTTTTGCCAAGTCAACTTTTCCCCAAGAGGCATATTTAAAATAGATGGCAACATACCCAATCCCCACCTCCAGCCACTCCCAAGTTCCCATCCTTCTCTCCCGTTTCCTGACACTTAGCAGCTTCCCCCACTAAAAGAACAGTGCCACAAGAGCAGGTATGACTTACTGGTTTTGTCACTTTTCCAAATTCTTAAAACAGGGCCCAGTACATAGGAGGCACTCGGTGGGCAGATGAATGGAAGAGCTCTTGCAGAAGAGATGGCATCTCATTGATCTTCAAATCTCCAACATCTTAGACAAATTACACTCGGTTTTTGCTGAATAAGTGAATAAAAGAACATACCCGGAACACTGATTTGAGCCCATAAATAACCTGAGACAACAGAGGATATAAGGAAATACCTTTGCATGTTGCAATTTTCCCCTGGGCATTAAGCGCTGGTCACGGGCTGTGATGTCGCTCAGTGGTAGAGTGCTTGCCTAGTATGGATGAGGCCCTGGGTTTAATCCCCTGTAGCACCAAAAAAACAAAAGGCCCCAAACCAAAATACTCATCATGTTTAAAGACAAACATGTTCACATGCTGTAGTTTCTGGAAGTCTTTACCAACAGTGTTCTGGATGAGTTAGCGCCACCTAGGAGAGGTGGGGGAGGGGTAGATTGACCAGAAGCCTTACATTGCTTTTCTTAGTAAAGCCCTTCCTTCCTTCTTTCTTTCCTTCCTTCCTTCTTTCCTTCCTTCCTTCCATCCATCCTTCCTTCCTTCCTTCCTTCCTTCCTTCCTTCTTTCCTTCCTTCCATCCTTCCTTCCTTCCTTCCTTCCTTCCTTCCTTCCTTCCTGTTCCTTTCTTTCTGTCTTCCTTTCCTCCCACCCTTCCATCCCTCCTCCCTTCCTTTCTTCTGTGGTACTAGGGAATTGAACCCAGAGGCATTCTACCACCGAGCTATAACCCCAACCCCTTTTAAATTTTCTATTTTGAAACAGGGTCTTGCTAGGTTGTAAAGAGTCTCACTAAGTTGCTCAGGCCGGCCTCCAACCTGCAATACTTCTGTAATACTTGTGATTACAGGTGTATGCCACTGTGCCCAGTCTAAAGCTCTTTATAAAATTTGTTTTATATATTGAGGTTTCAAATATGATTTCATTTTCAGAATAGATTCCACTTCTAAAGACAATCTTGAAAGCACCCAACTTGAAGATATTTTAAAACAAAACAAAGCCAGGTGTGGTGGCACATGCCTGTAATCCCAGTACTTGAGAGGCTGAGACAGACAGGAGGATGGGCAGGTTCAAGGACAGCCTTGGCCACTTAGCAAGTCCCTGTTTCAAATAAAAAATAAAATAGGGCTGGGGGTGTGGCTCAGAGGTAGAATGCCCCTGAGTTCAATCCCCAGTAACAGGGGAAAAAAATCACCAAACTTAGGAAGAAATTAAGCTCAAAAGTCAAGTCAAAGCACAAGGCTGCAGCCAGAGTCAAAGTTACCCTTGACGGATCCCCTGAATCACCCAAACCCAAGCACTTGTTTTGTGCAGTGTCTACATTTGCCACCCACTGAGCTTGATTAAATCAAAGTTTTCATGCAAGTAACTGGGAATTCCAACTACTAGGCCCTTCAGTACCCAGTAGAGAACACGAGATGAGGAGATGCTAAAGTGCCCATTCGTTTGGAGGCTTCGTTCTCTCTTGTTCTACTAGCAGAGCCTCTGCGGCTTAGGACACAGGAGCACATGTGCTTGCTGTGGGAAGGGATGTGGGGTATGTGAAAGTACTGAGACCAAGTCCTGACACAGCAGGTGCTTCACTAACTTTGAACCTCTAGGTGGTTTGATGGGAGCCACTCTTAGATGAGATGTTAGACACACAAAACTAGTTATATATCTACCCACTATGGGTTGACTTGTATCCCCCAAACTCCTGACGCCCTAACTCCCAGTATTTAACCCCAGGTCCTCAGAATTTTCAAACAGGGTAACTGCAGATGTAATGAATTAAGATGAGGTCATTGGGAAGCCCTTAATCCCATATGCATGGAGCCCTTATAAAAAGGGGAAATTCTGGCACAGATACACACATATTGGGAGAATGTCACCTGGCCATGAAGGCACTTCTGCAAGCCAACGGGTATCAGAGATCGCCACCAATCCCCCCAGCAGCTAAGGGAGAGGCCTGGAACAAGTTCTCTGTCACAGTCTCAGAAGGAGCCAAACCTGCCAGGAGGCTGAGACAGGAGGATAGCAGGTTGGAGGCCAGCCTCAGCAACTTAGTGAGACCCTGCTTCAAAAATAAAAAATAAAATATGGCTATGGGTGTGGCTTACAAGTAGACTGTCCCTGGGTTCAATCCCTAGTACCACAAAAAAGGAGGAGGAGGAGGAGCCTCCAAACCTGCTCTACCTGGACCTCAGATTTCTGGCCTCCTAAACTGTAAGACAGTAAATCTCTGTTGTTTAAGTCACGCAGATTGTAGAACTTTATCACTGGGGCCCTGGCACACTCATACACCACACAAGCTCACACTTTCTCCTGTGGCCCGATGATACTATTTGACTGTCAAGCAAGTTCTTGGGCACTAGTCTTGTAACTTGAAGTGGACTTACAACTTATCAGATGGCTGGGTTCCATGAGTATGTTGTTTTGTTTTGTTTTTGCTATTATCATCATCATCATCATCATTATTATTTTGTATTAAGGATTGAACCCAGGGGCGTTCTACCTCCAAGCTACACCCCCCAGCCCTTTTTACTTTTTATTTTGAAACAGGGCCTTGCTAAGTTGCTAAAGGTCTCACTATGTTGCTGAGGCTGGCCTCGAACCTGTGATCCTCCTGCCTCAGCCTCCCAAGCACTCGGATTACCGGTGAGCACCACCATGCCTGGCTCATGAGTGTGCTTTATACCTTGTCACTCTATCAAGTAATGAGACCAAATAATAAGAGACAATAAAGAGTCAATATAGGGCCATCAACCTCACCTCCTAGTCCAAGGTAAAAACCCAGGATACTGGTACACTGCCCCAGGCAAGTGAGAAAAACTGTTCTCCATTCTGCTACTTGGTTGACCCACTCCTTTTCTTCCCGCAGTGAATGAAAACACCCAGGGGGAAAGGCGGACCCATTCATCAGCATTCCTAGCCAGACAGTGAGCTGCTTAATGGCTTTATCGATTCCTTGTTTTGCTCTCCATTATGTGTTACATTGGCTCGAGAGAAGTCCATACAAGAGGAATCAAGATGGTGTTGGCAAAAGGGCATTATTTCATTTTGAGCCTGTTACCAGTGAGACCAGTCAACCCCGAGAAGCAGCGGGTCTCAGAGCCGCGTGCGAAATTTCCATTCACCCAGCGCCAGGACCTCCTTCCCGCGGAGGCGCCCCTATCTTGGGCGGTGAAGAAAAACAAGCTGGGGCAAGTGGATTTTTCATGCTAGAATAATGTTTTGTTTTGTTTCATGCTCCCTGATAATGGCTCTAAACGCTTTAAGAGGATACATTTCATATTAGTAAAATGACCCTAATTGCTAACTAAACACAAGACGCTCTCTCTATTCAATTTCACATAAATATCAATACGCGGCAAAAATAGTGATTAGAAGGCTCACAGAATGCTGTCGAGGAAATGTCTTTTCAAAGTATCCATCTTAATGGATTAAATTAAACACGACATAAGCAAACAACATGCAGGATGTTAAAAGAGAATTACTAAGTTGAGGATGCGACCTTACACAAAATTCCACGTGGTAAAAAGATTAAATCAGACTCTTTAACAAATCAACCTGGCCGGCCTGGACAACATGGACAGCCTGCAGCATCTGAAGCTAACAGACCAGGGAAGGTGAAATCCGACACTAAGTGTGCTATGCCATTTATTTCAATCACATATACAGCGCCACGGTCTGAATGCACCCCCCAAGGTTTGTGTTAGATACTGGATCCCCAGTGGAGATGTGTGGGACTTGGAGCACGCCTCTCGGGAATGGATTGATGCATTATCTCAGAAGTGGGTTCATTATCCTGGGAGTGGATTCCTTAGAAAAGGACAGGCTAGGTCCCACACAGTCAAGTTCACTTGCTTGCTCTCTCACCCCCCCCCAATCTCCTCTCTTTGCCTTTCTGCCACAGGATGCTGCAGCCAGAGGCCCTTGGCAGATGCCAGCCCCTTGATCTTGGGCTTTCTTTCCAACCTCAAGACCCATGATGTGAGCCAATAAATTTCTGCTTTGTAAATTACCCAGTCTCAGGTACTCTGTTACAGTAGCACAAAATGGACTTACTAAGAGTTGTTAGGTTAAATTGCATGAAAACCTTGAGAAGATTATTTGCTTTTGAGAAGTGAGCCACTAACCTCATATTCATGCAATTATCCTTTCAGTTCCCCATCCTCTCCGTCTGTCAAAGCGGAAAGAATCGTGAGCTAGCAACTGAGAGACCCAGGATTCAAAACCACATTGCCACAACTCACTGTCATCTTGAATGACTGGACTCCTTGGGCCTCAGTTTCTTTCATCAGGAATAAGAGAAGAGCTGTACTAGATCAAAAGCAAATTACCTCGTAGCTGAGAATAGTGGCGCATGCTATAATCCTAGTACTTGGGAGGCTGAGACAGGAGAATTGCAGGTTCAAGGACAGCCTCAGCTACTTTAGTGAGACCCTGTTTCAAAATAACAAATAAAAAGGGCTGGGGGTGTACCTCAGAGGTAGAAAATTGACCCTGGGTTCAATCCCAGCAAGCATGCGCGCGCGCACACACACACACACACACACAAAGACTCTAAGGCTCAAGCCCAACCGTATATGTAAATCTTAGACACAGTGTGTGTGTGTGTGTGTGTGTGTGTGTGTGTGTGTGTGTGAACTGCCTATGATACTGTTGTCTTGCAGAACACCAAACTTTGAGGACATAAGAAAACGACACCTTACGTTCCAGCCCCCACAGCTTTACATTAGTCTGACTGTGCTGGTAGAAGAAATAAAGGAAACAGGCAGGAAGGAGACTGAAGGAAGAACAAGGAAAATGTGACTTTAATGTGGAAGCCTGTGGCAAAGTTCCCCAATTCCCTGACTCCTCAGGCAGGCCAGTAAGGGCCAAACACCTGAGGAATTATTAATTGCCCTGCACACTGCTGACTATCCTCAAAGGGATATCTATTGATCAGACTACAAAGATCACACAAAAGATCCAGAAAGGTAGCCGGACACCATACTGGAAATTCACTAACTTACAAAAATCCTTGAACTGTTGATTATCCCACCTGGAGTAGTGAAGCAGGAGCGATATCTGCTGGTCAGAGGACCGAGGTCACAGAAAAGACTAATCTCCTTGGGCACTGTGGACCACCCCACCATGTGTATAGTCAAAACAAAAGCAATCTCTACTGATGGGACAGCAAAGGCCTCATCAGGACCAGGGAGATGACCAAACACCCTGAATCATCTTGTGACCTCTGGACCAATGTCATCCTCACACACTTCCTCCTACCCGCCCCTCCTGAAAGTCTGCTATAAAAGAAGAGCCATGGCCGGGCGTGGTGGCACACACTTGTAATCCCAGTACTTGGGAGGCTGAGACAGGAGGATCCCAGTTTGGACGACAACCTCAGCAACATAGTGAGACTCTCAGAAACCTAGCAAGGTACACCCCCAGTCCTTCCTTCTTATTTTTATTTGGGAACAAGGTCTCACTAAATTGCTGAGGCTGGCCTCGAACCTGTGGTTCTCCTGTCTCAGCCTCCCAAGTCCTGGGAATACAGGCCTGCACCACCATGCTTGCCTTGAATGTGTATTTCTTGCTTTCCTAAATAAATCTGTCTGTGCTCTGACTGGCTCGTGCTGAAATTCTTCTTTGTCACATAACGCAAGGACCCTGTGGCTGGTCCTGAGCTGTGTTCCCCTCTCTCCACTGTGGGGCCTCCTCTGCACCCTTCACGGAATCAACCCTTCTCCTGGGACACATCCACCCAGCATGGAAACAAGGGGTTCCGCAGCAAACAGAGGACAGAGCTTCCACGTCCAGGGTGCCAAGGAAACACCCCATCTGGTTTGGTTCCGCCCAGGAAAATGGAAGACTCTGCAGCTCTCCATAGGCAGACTCAGGCAGCCTGTCCAGATGGAAACTTGTAAATGCAGACCATCATCTGTGCGTGTTGATGAATGACAAACATCTGTAAACAAACAGAGCAGCCTTCTCACTTTTCATCTGGATTAAGAAAATGTCTCCAAGGCCGGGCATGGTGGCGCATGCTTGTAATCCCAGTACTCTGGGAGGCGGAGACTGGAGGATCCGGGTTCGCGGACAGCCTCCGCTCTCTCTCCCTGTCTCTCTCTCTCTCTCTCTCTCTGTCTCTCTCTCTCTCTCCTTAGTGAGGCCCTCCGCAACTTCTTGAGACCCGGTTTCAAAATAAAGTATAAAAAATAGGGCCGGGGGCGTAGCGCGGAGGTAGA
>PVJS01017694.1:0-13498 GCA_004027185.1 Glis glis
TCTGGGACGGGTGTTGTTGCAGGAGTGAGGTGTTCTAGTGCTGCCTGTGTTGGGGTAGTCAGGGATGGGTGGTGTTGCAGGAGTGAGCTGCACTAGGGCTGCCTGTGTTGGTGGGGGGGACTCTGGGGCGGGTAGTGCAGGAGTGAGCTGGGCTAGGGCTGCCGGTGTGTGTGTGTGTGGGGGGCTCTGGGATGGGTGGTGTTGCAGGAATGATCTGCTCTAGGGGTTCCTGGGCTCCTGCACTCTTTGCCTTCTTGATCAGCAGCACAGGATCAGCTCAGGACCATGACAGACCAGCCTGCCTCACCAACCCACACCTGCCCCTCCAAATACTCCCCTCCCCGAGCACCTGCTACAGGCCTCTGGCCTGCACCAGGCCTCAGGGCCCCTGTCCCCTGAGCACCTCTGCTCCAGCCCTGCTGAGTGGTTCTGGGGCAGGTCATGGCTCCAAGGCCCCACTGGCCAGGTTCAGGCCTGGGCACTGCTAGGAAGAAGAGGAAGGGAAAACCACAGGGTCCATCAGGAACTGGGGGGCCAGGGACATGGGACTCTCTGCCCCTTGGAGACCTGGACGGCCATGTTCCCATGTGCACAGGGCCAGGTGATGGTGAGAGGTGCCCCGTCTTGGGATGGTGCTGCCCAGAGGAAGAGGACCAGCTTTCTGCCCCAGCTGGTCCCTTGGGGAAAGAACTGTCCACCAGAGCAGGTGCCCAGGCCATCACCCCAGGCCCTAAGTTCCCCAGCCCGGCCACCCTGAGACCCAGGTCCTCCCTAGGCGCCAGGGGGTGTCAGGAGGGCTAGAGGACTCCCGGGGCTCCCCCTGCAGCTTGCCTCTGCTCTCCCTGCATCCTGGTCTCAGCCACACCCTTGTCAGGCACTCCCAGAAAGGCTTCCCTCGCAGCGCTGGGAGGGGAGCGCTGACTCGTGGTTTCTGGGACGCACAGTTGTGAGGTTTCGACCAGGCCCTGGTTCCCCTCCCAAGTGGCATCCCTCCCCCGCGAGCCGGTCAGCTGTTCTGCTCTGGGACCCCAGGGTGGAGGCCGCCCCACACACAGGTGGTAGGAGAATGGCTCTAGCTCAGGGACACCAGCCTGAGGCACTACCCCCAGCGTGCAGCCAGCCCTGGCCCCCAGCCCCTGTTCCATGCCCCAAGGGGCCTTCCAGCACCCCTGACGTGGCCTCTGGAACTTGTTTCTGAACATGTCCCTCCCCTGCTCACAACCCTGCACTGGCTCCAATATTTCCCATGGAGGAAGGCAGAGCTGCCTGGCCTCAGCCGGCACCTGTAGCACTTGGGAAGGAGAGGTGAGCCGGGGAGGCTCCAGGGCCGGCCCAGCGGGTCCCAGAGGCCAGCCTGCCCTGCCCTCACCTCACACTTCCCCCCTCCAGACCCTGACGCCTGCTGTGCCCTGGAGGTCCCAGGGGGTCAGGGCTGGCTGGCCAGCAACGGAGGAGCGACGGAGTGTGTGTGCGGTTGGACCGGCTTTGGGGCAGCTGCAGGGACTGGCTTGGGCCTGGGGCGGGCACTTCCAGGTCCCAGTTTCCAGGGCAAGGTCAGGGTTTGTCAAAGATGGGGCCACACCCACGTGCCCTGGACCTGCCCACCAGCCCTGCCCCCACATGGTCCTCCTCATTGAGGGAAACTGAGGCTCAGGAAAGCGAAGTGGCGGGCCAGGCCCTCTGCCGGCCACGGGGGAGCCAGAGTGGGTGGCCACACCTGGGCCGGGAGCTTTGTGTGTGGGTGGGCTCTGGCACTGCTAGGACAGGGCTGGGGGCTGGCATCTCTCTGAGGAGGATTTGGCATCAAGGAGGGGAGGCTGAGGCAGGGGGAGGCCACTGCCAGGCTGCGAGTGCCAGGAGGGGCTGTCTTGGAGGCAGGGTTTAGGGGGAGGAAGCCGGGCACATGGGGCAGAAGGAGTGGGCCCAACAGGGGTGAGGGGGCTTGGCTCAGGGTCTGCCCTGTTGAAATCCCACCTGGCCAGGACCCCAGGGATCTCAGCAGAGGTGACTCACTGGTCTGCGCGGGCTGGGAGCCCTCAGTGAGACCTAGGCAGGGGCAGCGTGGGGCTGGCCAGACCACCTCAGCCACAGCCCTATGGAGCCAGGCTGTCAGCTAGGCCTTGCCTCCGCAGCCTCAGGGCTCTGGAGGTCGCTGGCAGCTGCCCTGGGCCCAGGATGGGATGGCTGGAGGAGGGGCAGGGCTGTGCAGTGAGGTCTTGGCCCTACTCAGGGGCCAGGTCAGGGGGGATCCAGCCTCCTGGTGGGGCCTATTGGCCTCCTAGCTCCTCCCCCACTTCCGCTGTGTGTCCACGTCCCCATCTCTGCGTCTCTGACCTTTGAAGGAGGGTAGCCCGCCAGCCCCTCCCTGGCCTAGCTCCCAGGGCCCCCGCCGCTCTCCGCCACCCCCAGCTGAGCAAACGCCTCAGGCAGGTGGCCACCTGCCCGCTTGCTGCCGTATGGCGCTGCCCATGACGCAGGCCGTGGCCTCTGTTCCGCCTGCCTCCTGGCTGGGCCCCAGTCCACATGTCCACGTGAGCAAGCACAGACACACACCCCCACACACCCACACACACTCATAAACACACACACAAACACTCCCTCTGCACCTGGTCAGACTGGTTCCGCGTGGTCAGCCCTTGGCCTGCGTAGGACTCCCGCCGCGGGCTGCTGGGCTGCTGTCCCCCCACCCCCAGCCCCTGTGCTGGTGACCCTTAGCCTCAGTTTCCTCACTGGGAAGCCAGGCACCACGGTCCACCCCAAGGACAGTGAAGCTGGGTGCAAGACACCTCACAATTGCAGAAGTGGGGAGAGGGCGGACCCCAGGCTGTGGGTGACTGTGGAGACCCCCAAATGCAGCTGAGCGGGTGAGATTGTGACACGCAGTCCCCCCACCCCTGACCTATGAGCAGCCCTTCCAGGCAGAGGCACCCCAGCTGGGCCCTCCTCTGAGCTCAGCACACAGGGCCTGGGAAGGGGCCGCACAGCACCCTGGTGTGCCCCATGCAGGCTTGGCAGGGAGCTGCCCATGAACCCTGGGCAGCTAGGGACAGGGGAGAGGGGTCTCCGTTAGGGTGAGGGGTGGGGGCAATGTAGACAGGCCAGCGGGGCGGGGCAGCCGGGGACACAATGGGCCCTTGTCCCTCTCTGGGCTCCGGGCACCCTGAGCAAACACACACCCTGTTCCTGCCGCACACCGTGTCCCCAGCCGGCCGTGGCTCAGGGCCAGTGGGCAGGACGCCCGGCCAGGACCTGCGCCCCAACAGCCCTGGCGCCTGCAGCCTCCACAGCGCCCTCCCGGCCACACCCCGGGGTCCAGCTCATGTGGGGCCCTCCCTCTGGCTGCTTAGCGGACCTTTCCAGGATCCCACAGGGGAGGGGCCTGCACTCCCTAAGGCCTCCTCCCTAAGGCTGTCCCCGCTGGCCCTGGGCACCAACCAGCCTCAGCCCTGAGCTTTCTCTGGACGCCTTGCTATGACAGGCCTGGCTCCCAGCCCTACTGAGGCCCTTCCTGGGTGCTAAGCAGGAGGATGGGCCCTGCCAGGACTCCCTCCCACAGAGCCGTCCCAGCCCACCCCAGGTCTGCTCCAAGAAGGGGCGGCAGGGCCCCAGCCTACACTAGGAAGAGCTCTGGCCAGGGCTGTGGGGTCAGCAGGGACAGGGACTGGGTTCTCCCCCAGGGGCCTGGGCAGGGGTGTCCTCTAGGGCGGGGCTTCTTTGGGGGGCCGGTGGGAACCTTGGATCCTGCCCCTGGCCTGTGCTGAGACTCCCCACTAGGGAACCTCCTGGGTTCTGAAGCATGCTAATGGTGGGGTTCCAGCACAGGGCAGCCTCCTGGGGGAGGCATGGTAAGCCCTGTCCAGTGGCAGCGTGGCGGCTGTGAGTCCCGGAGCTGGCACGTGTTAGCAGGACTGTTGGCTTCCCCACTAGGCTCCTGCCCCCTCTGTAGGGTGGGCACCCTTTCCAGCCTTGCCACCTGCCCCTCCCCCACACCTGGTACTGAGACACTGGGTGGGGCAGGACATTGTGAACTGGGCACTGTGCTGGGCCCATGGGGTGATGGGGGGGCATCACTCAGACAGTGTCCCAGCGCCTCACCATCCTGGCCCCACGTGGCACTTGGGCCCAGAGGCCAACCAAGCCCAGCCTGGGGGCCCGGCCCAGGGACTGCAGGCTGCAGTCCAGTCCTGGAGCTTGGACATCCGGAACCTGTGCCCAACCAGGCAGGAGTAGACACAGTCCTGCCTCGGGAGCCCACCCTGTGGGGAGATGGCTCTGGCAGGCCCAAAGCCGAGGACTGGTGGCAGGAGTGAGCTTGTGTCCACAGCCGCAAAGAAGGGTCAGAGGCCTGGGACCCTGGTCACCATCGTGTTCCAGGGTGCCACGCAGGTGTGCTGTCCCATCAAGGCCTCCAGGGACGGGGCCAGGCAGTGGCCAGGCTGGGTACTGAGGCTGCAGCCCCCACCCCCAGCTGGGCGGGGGTCAAGTTCCAGGCCAGGCAGGTGTGGACCTGGGGCCCCTCTGTTGAGAAAATGTCCTATGGCTGCCAGCTGCTGCCTGCTGCAAGGGAGGGGCTCCACCACACAGCCACCCCCAGGGAGACTGGCAGGCCAGGAGGGCATTTGCATGACAAATAGATTCCCAGGAAACCCTCACGTGCATGTGTGTGTGCGCATGTGTGCATGTGTGCACGTGCGTGCGTGCATGTGTGTTGCTCCCACAGGCCAAAGCACCCACCTGCCTTTGGCCACAACATAGCCCCAAACTCCTAGCCATGAACCTGGTCATTCTCAAAAAGTGTCCCTGTCTGTCAGAGGTCAGAGGTCAGTACCTGCCTACCTGTGCCCTGTATATCACCGGCACCCCGGACCTGGAGCCCCGTCAGGCCTGCACTCCCACTGCAGATGGCCTGCTGGAGCCCACCCTGGGCCACGGGCAGGGTCCAGGCCCCACTGGGCATTGAACGCTTCCTCATCTGCAGGTCTGTCGGGAGAGCCCTGTCCCTGTCCAGCCTGGAGGTCAGGGAGGATCAATGTCCCAGGCCTAGGACATGGCTGCCCCAGCGGCCCTGTGACCTGGTGGAGGGCTCTGCCGAGAGGGCGGGAAGGGTCTGCCAGTGTTCCAGTCCCCAGGATCCCAGAGCCAGGTCAGATCCTGTGGGATCCTGAGGGCCAGCAGGGCTGGGGGACGAGGTTCTGAGAAGGAGCCCGGGGCTTTCTCCCTTCTGATGGTTAGGGAAGGAGAGGAGGGAGCATGAAGAGACTGGGGGTGGCAGGGCCTGGGGAGAACCCAGAAAGGGGCAGAATTTGGGGACAGGGGTGGGGAAACCTCTGCCTGCTTGGGAGATAATGGTGGGTGCTGAGGGGCAGGTTCAGGAGAGCCCGGGAGGGTGTGCAGTGGCGGCAGGGCATGTGGAAGGTGCTGGGTTCCCGGCACTTGTTGGAAATCCAGAATCCCAAGCACCTTCAAGAGGGGGAGAAATGCCCAAGGAAATGCTTTTTTCAAGACATGTACATGCTGCTGGGGCTGGAGTGAGGCTCGGTGGCGGAATGCTTGCCCAGCAGCGCAAGGACCTGGGTCCCATCCCCAGCACTGAAAAAAAAAAAGCACGTGTTTTAAGTTTAAATTGTTAAGAGCATCACATGTGCAGAAAAGAGCACGGGGCCTGCACAGTGGCAGCAGAACACAGCACGTCCCCAGGTCGCCAGGCAGAGCGTGACCAGGACCTGAGCCGCCCCGCAGAGGCGCTGGCTGTCCTTCACCGCTCACCACAGTGCCGCGGGCTTCCTCTGGATCCCGTCCCGCAACCCCTTCCCGAGGTGCCAGGCGCAAGCTGGCAAAGAAGGACGTGAGAACAGGAGGCTCCGGGCAGCCCGCCTCCCTCCATCAGCCTCCAGCTCCTCTTCCCGGCTGCTGGCCGGCTTGCAGAAGGTTTGCAGGGCCCAGACCACAGTGAAAATTCAGGGTTCTGGTTCCAAGTGACATTATAGGGGCTAAAATACAAAGCTTTTTCCTTTTTCTGTAAGTCTCTTTCTCAACTTGTTAG
Organism: Glis glis; assembly: GCA_004027185.1. Taxonomy (NCBI): domain Eukaryota; kingdom Metazoa; phylum Chordata; class Mammalia; order Rodentia; family Gliridae; genus Glis; species Glis glis. Next base: position 6,044 of record PVJS01017694.1, read on the forward strand.
GGTGTTTTCTGTCATGCAATTCTAAGTAAAGAAAAATTAAATTTTGAAGCCAGTATTATCAATATTACCATGTACCTTTAAATGGGTTCATAGTAATATTGATAATATTTAAATTTAAAGCCTTTCTGTGGGTTTTAAATGCCGATATCAGAGCATGTGGACTCTGAAATCCGCAGCTCCTGCTTGCTGCTCCTCTCTTCTTACTAGACTGCAGGAAACGCTGCACTAGACTAAGTCAGCAGTTGTATCTTGATTGTGGCAAAATACAAATAACATTTTTCAATTAACCATTTGTGTGTGTGTGTGTGTGTGTGTGTGTGGTGCTGGGGATTGAACCCAGGGGCACTCTACCACTGAGTGACACCCCAGCCCTTTTGGTTTTGTATTCTGAAACAGGGTCTTGCTAAGTTTTTTTTTTGGTGTGTGTGGTACTGGAGATTGAACCCAGGGGCATTCTACCTCTGAGCTACAGCCCCGACCCTATTTTTTTTATCTTTTGTTTTGTTTTGTTTTGTTTTGCGGTACCGGGGATTGAACGCAGGGGTGTTCTACCTCAGCACTACACCCCCGGCCCTATTTTTTTGTACTTTATTTTGAAACCAGGTCTCACAAAGTTGCAGAGGGCCTCACTAAGTACAGAGAGAGAGACAGGGAGAGAGAGAGAGAGAGAGAATGAGAGGGAGACAGGGAGAGAGAGAGAGAGAGCTGAGGCTGGCAGCGAACCCGGATCCTCCGGTCTCCGCCTCCCAAAGTACTGGGATTACAAGTGTGCGCCACCACGCCCAGCTTTTATCCTTTATTTTGAAACAGGGCCTCACTAAGTCTTGGAGGGCCTCACTAAATAGCTGAGGCTGGCTGCAAACCCTGATCCTCCGGTCTCAGCCTCCCAAGTACTGGGATTACAAGTGTGCACCACCACTCCCGGGGAGTCTCGAGTCTTGCTAAATTGACACACGCTGTACTCCAAACTTTGATCCTCCTCTCTCAGCCTCTGGGGTATAGGATTACAGGGGTGCACTATTGTCTGGGTCCATTTAATTATTTTTTAATTTGTACTAGGAATTGGACCCAGGGGCATTCTACTTCCAAGCTACACCCCAGCCCTATTTTATTTTTATTTTGAAACAGGGTCTCACTAGGTTGATGAGAGTCTCACTACTTGCTGAGGCTGTCCTTGAACCTGGGGTCTTCCTGTCTCAGTCTCCCAAGTACTGGGATTATAGGCATGTGCCACCATGCCTGGCTTTAAATTTATTTTTTATTTTTATTTATTTTTGGTACTGGGGATTTAACCCAGGGGTATTCTACCTTTGAGCAACACCCCCAGCCCTATTTTATTTTACTTATCTATTATTATTATTTTATTTTTTGCGGTACTGGGATTGAACCTAGGGGCATTCTACCTCTGAGCTACACCCCCATCCTATTTTTTTTATTCTTTATTTTGAAACTGGGTCTCACAAAGTTGTGGAGGGCCTCACTAAGTAGCTGGGGCTGACTGCGAACCTGGATCCTCCGGTCTCAGCCTCCCAAGTACTGGGATTACAAGCATGCGCCACCACGCCCGGCTTTATTATTTATTTTAAAACAGGGTTTTACTAAGTTGCGGAGGCCTCACTAAGTAGCTAAGGCTGGCCACAAACCCAGATCCTCCGGTCTCAGCCTCCCAAGTACTGGGATTACAAGAGCGCGCCACCACGCCCGGTTACTTACCTGTTTTTTTTTTTTTGCGTTACTGGGGATTGAACTCAGGGGCATTCTACCTCCAAGATACACACCCAGCCCTACTTTTTTTTTGTTCTTTATTTTGAAACAGGGTCTCACTAAGTTGCGGAGGGCCTCACTAAGTAGCTGAGGCTGGCCACAAACCTGTGATCCTCCTGTCTCAGTCTCCCAAAAACTAGAATTACAAGTGTGCGCCACCACACCCGGCTCTATTTTATTTTTTATTTGGAAACAGGGCGTTGCTAAGTTGCTGAGGGTCTCACTAAGTTGCAGAGGCTGGCTACAAACCTGTGATCCTTCTGTCTTGGCCTCCCAAGTGCTGGGATTAGAGCCTGGCTTCATTTAACCGTATTTAAGCGCACAGTTGTATCAGATCCATTCACAGCGCTCTGTAGCCACGGCCACCATCACCCCCAAGGAGCTTTTCATAACCTCAAACTGACACTCTGTCCCTGTTAAACAACGGCCCCCCCTCCCCAGCCCCTTCCGCCACCATTCTACTCCCCATCTCTGTGACTGCGGCAACCCCGGCTCCTCACATCAGCGGACCTGCAGTATGCGGCCTGTTGCGGCTGGCTCCTCTCACCGAGCACCATGTCCTCAAGGTCCGTCTGTGTGATAGCATGTGTTGTGTCGGGATTTCCTTACTTTTTAAGGCTGAATAATATTCTGTTGTATAGGTGGCCCACACTTTGTTCATCTAGTCACTGTTGCTGGACTGGGCTTGCTTCCGTGTTGGTGACCATGGCAGGACTGCTCCTCTGAACATGGTGGACAAGAAGCAGAGTGCCTGCTTCCAGTTCTTTTCAGTTCTGAGGTGAAGACCAACAAGTGGGATGTCTGGGTCATACGGTGCTCTGATCTCAATGCGTCCCTAAAGGCTCGACCCCCGGCTGGGCGAGGCTGGGAGGTGGGGCCTAACGGGAGGTGTCCGGGTCATAGGAGCTGGGGACTGAGGCCAGTATCAGGGGATCAGGTTCCTGATAAAAGGACAAGTTCAGCCGGGCGTGGTGGCGCACGCTTGTAATCCCAGTACTTGGGAGGCAGAGACCGGAGGATCCGGGTTCGCGGCCAGCCTCAGCTACTTAGTGAGGCCCTCCGCAACTTCGTGAGACCCGGTTTCAAAATAAAGTATAAAAAAAAAAATATGGCCGGGGGTGTAGCTCAGAGGTAGAATGCCCCTGGGTTCAATCCCCGGTACCACAAAAAAAAAAAAAAAAGACAAGTTCAGCCACCTCCTTTCTTCCTCCTCCTTCTCTCTCTCTCCTCCTCCTCGCCTCCTCTCTCCCTCCTCCTCTCCTCCTCTCTCCCTCCTTCTCCTCACCTCCTCTCTCCCTCCTCCTTCTCTCCTCCTCTCTCCTTCCTTCTCCTCTCCTTTTCTCCCTCCTCCTCCTCCTTCTTCCCTTCTCTTTCTCCCCCCTCCTCCTCTCTTCCTCCTCTTCCCTCTCTCCCTCCTCCTCCTCCTCTCCTCTCTTCCTCCTCCTCTCCTTCTCTCTCCCTCCTCCTCCTTCCCTTCTCTCCATCCCTCCTCCTCTCTGCCTTCTCTTTCTCCCTCCTCCTCCTCCCTCCCTTTTTTCCCTCCTTCCTCCTCCCTCCCGTCTCTTTCTCCCTCCCTCCTCCTCCCTCCCTCCTTCTCCTCCTCCTCTTCTCCTTCTCTCCTCTTCCTCCTTCCCTCGTCCTCCTCTCCTCCTCTTTCTCCCTCCTCCTCCTCCCTCCCTCACCCTCTTCCTTCTCTTCTCTTCTCCATCTCCTTCTTCTCTCTCAGTCTCTCTCCTTCCCTCTCTTGCCCTTCCGCCTCCACCATGGTATGAGGCAGCAAGGCCCTCTCCAGACGCCAGCCCCTCCGTCTTGGACTCTCCAGCCTTCAGAACCGTGAGCCAATAGATTTCCACTCATTATAAATCACCAGGCCTCAGGCTTTCTGTTATAGCAGCAAGAGACTGACCGAGGCCTACGGGAACTCCATGGTTGGAGCCTTGCGTGTGGGCGACTGCTCCCATCCCACTAGCAGTGCATGGGGCTCCAGTTTCTCCACATCCTTGCCCCCCACTTGCTGTTCCCGTTTTCTCAGCACAGACATTCTAGTGTGTGTGGGGTCTCTCACTGTGGCCTTGACGTGCAGGCCCCAGGTTTTCCTCGCCTGACACCCCTTCTGCTCCCTGACCAGCTCAGATTCCACAGACCGCACCCCCTGGCCACCCCCGGTCTCTCCCAGACCCCACGTGCTCCTTCCACTCCACCCTGTCTAGGCTGCGCCACCCGCTTGGCGTGCAGCCGGTGGACCCCTCTCCATCACCACTTCCTCCGGGCATCGGGCAAAGCGGCCCGCACATCGTCCCTCATCTCTCACTGGGACAGCCTCTCTGGACCCCGGGCTGTGGACCCGGGCCAAGTTGCTCCGAGTGGCTCTGTGGGAACCCTCCCCTGCCCCTGCACACCTGGGCTGGCCTTCATGCCTACTCCTGTGCCAGTCCCAGCGCCCGGCCCCCTCTGCGGGGAACAGGGACGAGGATGCCGACTTGGCTGAGCTTTGAGCTCAGGCCTCCTCCCCAGGCCAAACGTGCATAATAAGCACCTGTATGCACACGGGCTGCTGCGTGTCCGGCTGGCCAAAGTGTGGCTCCCGAGGGCCCCTCCTCCAGGAAGCCCTACGGCCTGAACTCCTTCCCCCTTCCGGGTAGCATGACCTCTAATGACCCCAGGATTAGAGAGGGGTCAGGAGCTTGGGTGCCACAGGCAGTCATTCACACATGCACACCCTCTCCCTCACAGTGGAGAAAGCTCTCCATTCCGGTACTCCCGGGGTCCACAAAGGCCTGGGTGGGGCTCCTGCACCCCTGGGCCCGCTCCCAGCTCCTGGTGCCCCAAGCCTGGCCTGCAGGGGGCTGCAGTGATGGCCAGGCCCAGCCAGGAGGGGCTGCAGGACGCAGCCTGGGGCTGCTGTCCTCGGGGTCGGGGCCGGAGGCAGGAGGAAAGGACCCTCAGCCCTGGCCCCCCAGGCTCCACAGCTCTGGGGCTCAGCTCTGGGTGGGGCAGGCGGATGCGCATCTCAGGGTGATTTTTAGGGACGGAAAGTGATTTTCGGGCAGTGTTCTAGTCTTTGTGGGCCCCTGGGCTGCACCCCGTGGGCAGCAGAGCCCTGACAGAGGCAGGTGTCTGTGTCCAGCCGACCGGAGGCCGACTGCGCCTCTGGGGGCTCTGCTGGGCAGCTGTGGACCCTCACCCTGCCACCCCTCCTGAGGGCCCACCTCAGGGCTCGGCCTGGTCTGGCCCCTGCTCTCCTCCTGGGCAGAGCAGCCCTGGGGGGCCGCTCCACACCCAGCCCGCCCGCGGCCCTCCCGCGGCCCTCCCGTCGCCTGCCCAGCCAGCCGGCCGCTTAGGCAGGGAACAGCTGCGGCTTTGTATCCTCAGAAGACGAGGCGGCCTCAGACACCCAGACACCTCGGCGCTCCCGTGCCTCGGAGTTACGCGCACTGCACGCGGGGCTACCTCTGCTGCCTGGGAGGGGTGCAGGGCCCGCGGGGCTGCGGGCTGACGCCCTCACACACACCGCCACGCCACTCACGCGTCTGCTCACAGATCCACTCACACTCAGTCATTCACTCACAGTCCACTCACTCGCGCATCCACTCAGAGTCACTCATTCACCCCGTCAGCCACACATTCACACACTCGCTCGCTTGTCCACTCACGATGCACCCACTCACACGCCACTCAGGCACAGATCCATCCACTCATGTCTGCTCACAGAGTCACTCACACACTGTCATTCACTCACAGTCCACTCACTCGCGCATCCACTCAGAGTCACTCATTCACCCCGTCAGCCACACATTCACACATTCACACATCCGCTCGCTCGTTCACTCATAATTCACCCACTCACACGCCACTCAGGCACAGATCCATCCACTCATGTCTGCTCACAGATCCACTCACACTCAGTCATTCATTCACAGTCCACTCACTCGCGCATCCACTCAGTCACTCATTCACCCCGTCAGCCACACATTCACACATTCACACATCCGCTCGCTCGTCCACTCATAATTCACCCACTCACACACCACTCAGGCACAGATCCATCCACTCACACATCTGCTCACAGATCCACTCACACACTCAGTCATTCCAACACACACTCGCAGGTCCACTCACTCATTCATTCACTCACTCATTCATTCACTCACCCACACATCCACTCACTCATTCACTCACTCACTCGCACATTCACTCACTCATTCACCCACTCACACACTCACTCACACATTCATTCACACATTCACTCACTCACTTGTTCACTCATTCATTCACTCATGCACTCATTCACTCACACATTCACTCACATCTTCACTCATTCATTCACTCACTCACACGTTCACTCATGCACTCATTCACTCACATCTTCACTCATTCACTCACTCATTCACTCACTCACACACTCACACATTCATTCACACATTCACTCACTCACTTGTTCACTCATTCACTCACTCACGCACTCATTCACTCACACATTCACTCACATATTCACTCACATATTCGCTCATTCACTCACACATTCATTCACGCATTCACTCATTCATTCACTCACTCACACATTCATTCATGCATTCACTCACTCATTCACTCACTCACTCATTCACTCACTCACTCGTTCACTCACTCACACATTCATTCATGCATTCACTCACTCATTCACTCACTCACACGTTCACTCATGCACTCATTCACTCACACATTCACTCATTCACTCATTCACTCATTCACTCACTCACTCACACACTCACACATTCACTCACACATTCATTGTTCAATAAGTGGGTCTTCCCTGGAAGCCATCTCCAGCCAGGCCTAGGATGCGGGCAGGGAGCAGGAAGGCTGGTTAGACAGGTGGGTTCATCCATTTATTTACCACTGAATGAAACTGTGTGAGGAGCCATGGGTCTGCAGACTGCAGATGGCTGAATAGGTGGATGCATGGATGGGTGGACAGGAGGGTGCACGGATGACGGATGGGGACACATGGCAGCCAGGCCTCCTCCTTTTCTTGGGCAAGGAGACACCTGTGGTGGGGGCTCAGCGTCTCCTCTCTCTGCGCGGGCACGTAGAGGACAGCTCTGCCCTGCGCAGTCTTTCCCAGGACTCCGGAAGGAGCTGGAGGGGTGGAGGCTGCAGGGATCATGGCTCACACTGCCTGAGTCTGTCGTATGTCTGGTCCAGTGTCACTGATGGGTCCCCTTGAGAGACCAGAGAGAACACAGGAGTCATTGCCCTGAAGGGGGCCTGGGAAGGTGGGGAACAGGCTACAAGCCATCAGTGAGCCCAGGGAGGACTGGACACAGGAACCATGACACTCAGACCATGGACACTGGACCTGGACCATGGAGGCTGGACCTAGACCATGAGTACTAGACCTGGACCAGGACCACTAAGCCTACACAATGGATGCTGGATCTGTACCGTGACTACTAGACTGGGCCATGGATGCTGGATCTATACCATGAGTACTAGACCTGGATCACGGACATTGGACCTGGGCCATGGATGCTGGACCTAGACCATGAGTACTGGACCTGGATCACGGACATTGGACCTGGGCCATGGATGCTGGACCTAGACCATGAGTACTGGACCTGGATCACAGACATTGGACCTGGGCCATGGATGCTGGATCTATACTATGAGTACTAGACCTGGGCCATGGTTGCTGGACCTAGACCATGAGTA